>MU227941.1:28460-41266 GCA_018584345.1 Thuja plicata | reverse complement strand
CTTGTTCATGAAACTTACATAGATGAAAGGGGAAATATAAGTCCTGGTAGAACTATTTAGATGAAGTAAAAAGTGTGAAAGCCAAGACAAGGATGAACTATATAAAACACATTTCTTCATAATGATGCAAGTACATCACATATTCTTCAATGATTAAGATGGTATTGAGACCTTTATTTGAACAATGATCATGGTAGACTTCTTTCATCATTGACGAAAACACATCTACTTTTGTAGATGTGTCATGCACAAATCTTGCAACATCTTCCATCTGCATTATTTCTAGTTCTTCAACATAATCAATTGATAACGATGAATTCTCCATGAATTTGACTATATTTGTGCATGATTCTTTAATTATTCATGCACACTTGTCAAGTTCAATCTCAAAGAAATCATTTGAGGCCACTGAAGCATTCGGGCTCGTATCAATGATGTTTGACTCTCTATCGGAGGCAGCCATATTTCAAATTGTATGCTGCAAATTTTTAAACAAACATCTGTCTATAGAAATAATTAGAATAAAAAGTACATTTATTTTATAAATTGAAAAAATAAAATCAATAATGTTTAAAATAAGATAATAAATGATGTAGTATGATGAATTGTGACCAAAACTATTTTAACAACCATAAGAAATTAAAAAAATTAAGTAACCATGTTGCATTATAATTTGGAACTCTACATGTTTCTGTTACATTGAAATATTGGAAAATATGACAACATTTCTGTCCATATATTAAAATTATATTTCAAATAAGGGTAATATTATTTTTAAATTAAAATATTAAAATATTACACTATAAATATAATATATTAACATTTTAGAAACTATGACGGCATTGCCATCCATATAAAAACATTATAAACTAAAACTAAAATATTATAAAGTAAATTATAACTATAAATGTAAAACATTAAAAAGTAAATCTAAAACTAATATATAAAATATATCTAAAATACTAAAAAGTAAATAAACCATTAAAACATTATAAACTAAATCTAAATCTAAATGGCAACATTGCCTTCTATATTTCAAAATACTAAAAAGTAAATATAAATATTAGGAACAATCAGTTTTGAATTTTGGCTCTGCTAAAAGTGGCGATCCGTATGTGCGATTTTAGCCGAGGAACTAGCGATTTTGACGTTTGTAGTGGCGAGAGTTTTGAAAACACCGTGGCGGGTAGACGAAAGAAGCAGGGACCGCTAGCTGGCAATGGGATCTCCTCCACAATAGGTGTGTTTGTTCCAACTCACAGTATGACTAACCTAATTAATGGTAATTCCTCTCCATCTGAAACCATACCCACTCCCTCCTCCTCGATTTCGCCAAATGCAAGAACCATTAATGTAGACCTTAATACTCCCACCTCATCTGTCTCAACTCCTAAACCTCATTCTTCACGACCTAGATACTTCTCGGAGGAAGTAGCTAACACAGGCATCTCCACCAATGCTGAAGCCAAATTTTCCGTTACCAATGGAGCTCGTAACCCTGGTAAGGCCTCTGGGACATCTGGATCTCCTTTCTCTATTTCTCCCAATTCTGAAATGCTTGCTAAAATAGTTATGGAGAAGAATAGGTTAAGAAGCACTGCTATTTTCTTTTCGGCTGTCGAACTGGATAAATGCCCTCCTAGGAAATTCCTTGATGATCGGTTTCATAATTTTTGGAATCTTAAAATGGGCTTTCACATTTCTTTCTATCGTCAAATTTAGAAGGGTATTTTTGTCATTTTTTTCGTTAATCATGAAGCTCAATCTGAAGTTCTTAAAAAATAGTACTGGTCGGTTGGCTCGGCCTCCTTTAGAGCTATTGCCTGGTCTCCTGATGCTAATTATGAAGAGGTTTTAGCCCTCTTGGCTCCTTGATGGATAGTTGTTAAACATATTCCACCATTTATGTGGAGGTTTATCCCTCAATTACTTCAGCCACTAGGGAAAGTAATCTGTATGGATGATACTGTGCATCTAGTCCCACACATGGACACCCACATCCTCATTTCCCTAAATCCTGGGTTTGAAATCCCACTGGATTTACATATCAATGTTGAAAATACTTCATACAATTGTCCCATTGAAATTCTCAGTGGACTTAATGCATGTTTCTTATGCCACTAAGAAGGGCACTTACGCAAAGATTGTCCTATCCTTCAAAAGAAACCCACCTCCAAACCTAAAGAATCTGTTATGGCAATGGAAACTATGACTACTAAGGAAAACCAAACCGTGAATAATACTACCTTCTCTGAAGTTAACCCTAATCCTGCCCCTGTCATCTCTCAATCAATCCTGATAGATAATCCCCAATCGGATGGATTCCAGAGTGTGAGCAAGAAGCACAGACGCAAGGCTAACACCCAAAACTCTTCCTCCAAAATTCTTACCTCCTCCTCTCCTGCCGTCTCAAACATGTTCATTCCTATTCAACTTACCTCACCCAACTCCCAACCCGCCACCTTCGTCCTTCTCAACCCTAACTCCTTGCCTATTCTGGACACTTCCAAACAATTTAATGAAACCAGTGACGAATATGTCATTGCAGTCACCCCTGCTTCGCAACCATTGACTGATATTGACCACTTTCGGGCTATGCCCTCTGCTGAACCTAAAACCCTAACTGACAATGAAGGAGATTTTATGACTGGTTTTCCTACTTCTAAACGCAGGGGGAGACCTCCTGGGTCCAAAAATAAAAACATTAAAAAGAATGATGAATTGTGTGCTGATGAGATGATCACCTGTTTAGAATCATTGGAGATATGTTCTTCTCCTTCAAATGTTTCCTCATGAATTGTCTTTCTTGGAATGTTATGGGACTCAAATCCTCGGATAGGAAATATGTGATTAAAAATTTCCTTAATACTTGTAAGAAATTGGATTTTCTTATGATGCAATAAATTAAAACTACTAGTTTTATTTTAGAATCAAACCTCAATTTTCTATGGAAAGATGTTGTTAAAATCACCACCAATCACCTGAGTTGTAGAGGTGGTGTTTCTCTTCTTGTGAGTCCTAAATGGGCAAATTTATTACCAATCAGGGTATCTCCCCTGCAACCATGTTGTCTGGGTCACCCTAAATTAAAAAAACAATACTTTTTGCATATGCTATGTTTATGCATCTAATGATGTTAATGAGAGAGCTAGCTTTTGGGAATGGCTGACTTCCCTCCCTTGCATCCACTGGATTTTTGCTGGTGACTTCAACATGGTCGAATGTTAGGATGATAAGAATGGAGGACTTCCATTTGCTTGGAAAGATAATGAAAAAGTTTCCTGGAATAGACTTAAGAACTCTAAACACCTCTTTGACCCCTTGTTTGTAAATAAGGCCAACAATCCGGGTCTTTGGCACACGTGGTGCAACATTCAACAGGGTAATGCTAGAATTTATTCTAGACTTGATAGATTCTATGCTAGTAAGAACTTTTTCTCTGTCTTGCTAGAAAATGTAGGCAACTCTGTCCTTGTCACCCCCACATCCTTGTCTGATCACCACCCAATTTTTGCCTCCTTCACCTTCACCACCTCCCCTGCTGTCAGTCGAATCCTTAGGCCCAAATTCATTCTTAACACTAGTCTTCTCGAAGATGTTGATGTCCTCACTGCTATCCATATCATCAGCATCATTAACAAAAATAACTTCCCAAATGGTAGTTGCATTGATAGATGGAATAGGAACATCCTTTCTTGGCAGAACCTTTTAAAAACTATTGGTCAGAAATGGTCCAAAGACTACAGATTCGTTGAGAATCATATTTCACATGATTTAGCTACTGTTGAAGTTAATAATCAATAGTCTCCCTCTGAACTTTCCCTTACCTCCCAAGTTATTAAGGCTAAAGATGCACTTAGGAGAAATGAGGTCATTAAGACTAGGGGACCTAAGATTAGGGCCATAGCCCACTAGCTTCAATATGGTGATCAGGGCTCTAAGTTTTTCTTCAATCTGATTAAATACAAACTATCGCATGAATCCATTGAAAGGATCATCATTGATAATCAAGAGATTACGGATATTGACACTATTAAGGAAACCTTTGCTAAATTCTATCAAAACTTATTCTCCACCGAGGATTCGATTGATGCATCCTCTATCAAGGACAGATGTCAATCTCTGATCCCTAAGATTGTTTCTTCAGAAGATGCCAATACCCTTGCCAAACATATTTCCCTTGATGGAGTTGTTAATGCCATTAACTCTCTTAACTCGGACAAGGCACCCGGCCCTGATGGCATCCCTATTGAATTTTATAAAGCCAATCAAAATTGGATCAGCAATGACCTCCTTGAGATATATCCGGAGGCTCTTTCTCGTGGCTCTCTCAGTAAATCCATAAACAGGGGAATTATCAAGCTTATTCTCAAGGATGGGGATAAAGCCCTCATCAAAAATTGGAGGCCCATAACTCTTCTAAATGTCTGTTACAAAATCCTGGCCAAAATCCTTGCCACCAGACTTGTCAACATTCTTCCCAAACTGATTTGTTCTACCCAAACGGGGTTTATTAAGGGTAGGTACATCCTATAAAATTTCATTACTATTTGGGAAGCCATGCACTAGGCTAAACATTCCCATCAAAATTCTGCCATCTTCCTGTTAGATTTTGAAAAAACCTACGACAGGGTGGAGTGGAACTTCATCTCCATGATGTTGGAGGCTTTTGGCTTTCCTGCCTTCTTCTGTAATATTGTTAAGGTTCTTCTCCATGATGCCTGTGAAAAAATTTACATTAATGGATCTCTTTCTAACTCCTTCCCCCTTGAGAAATCTATTAGGTAGGGTTGCCCCGTGGCGCCTGCTCTTTTTTCTATTGCTTCTGATGCTTTGTTTTACCTTCTTAGGGACAATACCTTATCCCCAGTTGTGAAAGGTATTTTTCTGCCTAATAAGGATGTTCTTATTAATAGTCAATTCGCTGATGATACTACCATTTTCTTTGACGCTACTCAAGACAACTTTGAAGCTCTTCAAACTAAACTTAACCTATTTTGCAATATGTCTGGTGCCATACTTTCTCACTCCAAATCCATGTGTCTTGGCTGGGAGGAGGAACCACCAGATTGGTTTAAACATTATGAATTTTAATGGGGAGGCCCTCAAAAGATTGTTAGGTACCTTGGAATTTCCTTTGCCATTAACCCCTCTCTTAAAGACATGTGGCTTTGGGTTAAAGAGATGATGACCAATAAACTTGACAAATGGCATAACCACTCCCTCTTCTTGGCTGGCAGAATTCAAGTCTGCCAAAAAATCATGTCCTCTTATAATATATATTACTCCTCTACTTGGATGTTTAATAACTATCAGATTTTTGAGATTCAGAAAGCTGTTAGGAACTTTCTCTGGTTCGATGGCAAAGGCAATAAAAAAGCACATGCTGTTAATTGGAAGTGGTGCTACAACAGTAAGATTCTTGGGGGTTTGGGGTTGAAGGATCTTAGGCTTCAAGGAATTTCCCTTGCAGCCAAATGGATTTTTCAGTCCATGGATGGCATGACGCCATGGAAGGTCCTTGTTAGAAATAACATTGAGCGGGGTTGTCCTAAGAATGCTAAGTCCTGGAAGTACCTTCCCTATAGTAGTATGTCATGGGTAACTTTCCCATTAATGTTCAAGGCTCAGAGGTCTTCAAATCAATCTAGAAGGCCTGGAACCATGTTAGAGAATTTATATCTAACAAGGACTTTCATGACGCCACCTACATTTATGGTGAAAGGTCCATTTGGTGGAACCTTCATCTTTCCGGCAAACCTCTGGCCCTGTCCCAAGGCTGCTCTGCTAGATTTTGGTCTAGTAGAGGTATTTCTTAGTTCGCTGATCTCTTTGAACATGACCGGCTGATTAGCTGGGAAAAGCTTAGGAACTCTTATGATATTCCTAATTCTCAAAAAAGGACTTATAACATGATCCTCAAAGCTACTAAAAATCTCTCTAACACTTGTGACATGGACTTTGACATATTTCTGAAATGCAAATGGCCTGATGGGACCATCCTATCCAAGATCAAAGCTAAGAACATATACAATTTGCTTGGGTATGATGGTGCCATCCTTGACCACATTAATAATATTTGGTATTCCTCTCTGGATAATTGTGCTTGTAAAAAGTACTTTGAAATCTTATGGAAAGGTTGTGTTGAGCCCAAAGTTAAATGTTTTAAATGACTATTTTTGTTGGATAGGCTTCCTATCAGAAAAAATACAATTGAGGATAATAGTTGTAAGTTTTGTAATCTTCCAGAAACCAGCAGACATATCTTTTTTGAATGTTCTTTTGCTAGGTCTATATGGAAGCTTTTTGGCATTTCCTATCCTATATGCATATCTATTTTTGAAATTGTTACTAGTCATATTATGGGGCTTAAGAAAGACGCTAACCTATTTTTGAATATTTTAACATCTTACATCTTATGGCAGATTTGGAAATGCAGGAACGAAGAAAGATTTCAAGACTCTCCCAGGGCCCTTACTGAGTTTTCTAAAAAACTCACATTTCTTAATATCTCCTTGCAGGTTGACACCGCCATGATGATGGACCAAGAGAAGCTGAGAAGGTTTCTCCAAACCGGGCATGCTACCTTTTTTGTCTTTGAACTCAAGAACGACTATGAGTGGAGGGACAACCTGGACAATCTGCAGAATTTCAAGAAGACCCTGCAAAATCTCAACAGAGAAATTAAGAGGAACATGAAATCAAAGAAAGAAGAGTTGGCCATGCTGGCCCAAATACAAGAAAAGAAGAAGGTCGCCTGGATGGAGGGGAAGAAGGGATGGACCACTTGGGTTGACACCATAGATGGCTGCCTCCTTTAGCGTGTCCTTTTGCTTTCTTTTTAATGCTCATTTTGAACATTGTAATACTCTGAAATTTGTACCCGTAACTCTGTGTTTTTTCTGTGGGAAGGCTCTGCCTTCGTAACTCGGTTGACTCTCTTGATGTTTTCATCTTTTTGATATACTTATATTTAATACAAAAAAAAATATAAATATTAAACCTTAATCTAAATCTAAATATTTAAATTGCATGCAAAAATAAAATAATTAAAGAAATAAATGTGAAAGACTCTTCAAATTCCTCTTTGCATGCTTGGCTCTCCAAATTCCTCTCTAAATAAAAAAAAGCATGCAAATTTAAAAAAATAAAAATAAAAATTTCTTCAAATGCCATTTTGCACTCCTTTATTTTCAGCCTTTTATGGCATTATATTTTGATTTTTTTGTTAATTTTCAGATTTTTCTAATGTCATTTGGCATTTTTGAAATTTTAAAAAAAATTAAAATATTAAAAATAATATTTAAATCAAAAAGGTAATATTTAAATAATAAATGTAATATATTGAAATTTTTGAAAATATGGCAGCATATAAAACCATTATAAATTAAAATTAATCATTATAAAGTAAATCTAAAACATTAAAAAGTAAATCTAAAATTAATATAAAAAATATATCTAAAACATTAAAAAATAAATAAAAACATTAAAACATTGTAGACTAAATCTAAATCTAAATGACGATATTGCTCTCCATATTTTAAAATATTAAAAAGTAAATGTAAATATTAAACCTAAATCTAAATCTAAATATTAAATCGAAATCTAGATATTTAAAGTAAATCTAAATATTCAAATTATATACAAAAACAAAGTAATTAAAGAAATATAGACTAAATCTAAATCTAAAGGGTAATATTATAAATATTAAACCTAAATCTAAGTATAAATCTAAATATTTAAACTATATAAAAAAACAAATTAATTGAAGAAATAAATATTTCACCTTTAAATCTCCTCCAAAACTATCTCTTCAATTCTCCGCCAAAGCTCTCACTACTCTGCAAATCAACAAATTAAATGAGGGAAGAACTCTTTTATAATTTGAGAGCATCTCCTCATCTTCCGCAAAGGATGCCTCTTTGCATGCCTTGTCTCTTCAAATTCCCCTTTGCATGCTTGTTTCTTTCAAATTCCGCTTTGCATGCTTGTCTCTCCAAATCCGAAAAAGCATGCAATTTTTTTTAAAAAAAATTTAGTTTTCTTCAAATGCCATTTGGCACTCCTCTATTTTTGGCCTTTTATGACCTTATATTTTAATTTTATTTTATTTAAATATTTTTGTCAATATATTAAAACTATATTTCAAATAAGAGTAATATTATTTTTAAATTAAAATATTTAAATATTATACTATAAATATAATATATTAAAATTTTAGAAAATATTACGACATTACCATCCATATAAAAATATTATAAACTAAAACTAAAATATTATAAAGTAAATTATAATTATAAATCTAAAACATTGAAAAGTAAATCTAAAACTAATATATAAAATATATCTAAAACATTAAAAAGTAAATAAAACATTAAAACATTGAAAACTATATCTAAATCTAAATGGCAACATTGCCTTCTATATTTTAAAATACTAAAAAGTAAATATAAATATTAAACCTTAATCTAAATCTAAATCTAAATCTAAATATTAAATCTAAATTGAAATATCTAAATTGTATACAAAAATAAAGTAATTAAATAAAATAAATATGAAAGGCTCTTCAAATTCCTCTTTGCATGCTTGTCTCTCCAAATTCCTCTCTAAATCCGAAAAAGCATGCAAATTTTTTTTAAAAATTTTATTTTCTTCAAATGCCATTTAGCACTCCTTTATTTTCAGTCTTTTATGGTCTTATATTTCTATTTTTATTTTAATTTTAGATTTTTCTAATGCCATTTGGCTTTTTTGAAGTTTAAAAAATCAAAGTAATTAAATAAATAAATATGAAAGACTCTTCAAATTCATCTTTGCATACTTGACTCTCCAAATCCGAAAAAGCATGCTACTTTTTAAAAAAAAATTAATTTTCTTCAAATGTCATTTTGCACTCATTTATTTTCGGCCTTTTAAGTCCTATATTTTGATTTTTTTTTTATTTTCAGATTTTTCTAATGTCATTTGACATTTTTGAATTTTTTTTTTAAATTAAAATATTAAGAAATAATATTTAAATAAAAAAAAGTAATATTGGGCATTTGATTCAACATATCATTTGCAAAGAAGGAATAGAATGATGGGCTCTGCCAAAATTGTGAATTCCATCTTCGACTCTGGCGGGGGAAATAGCGGTGGTGATAAAAATAGTGGCGTGATCTCCAAAAACACCGTGGCAGACAACAACAACGCACACAAAAGGTTTACTGACAATGGCGTCGCCTCCATGCCAGGTGTGTTTGTTCCTAACCTCTCTATCTCTAGCCCCATTAATGACATTACCTCCTCGGCAGAGGCCGTACCTATTCCTCCTCTCCCGGCTCTACCGAGGGACAATATTAACTCTGCTAACATTAAAACTACTATTAACAACACTCAACCTCCTCTTTCCCGCCCCAAATCCTTCTCGGAAGTCGTCGTTAACGCAGGAGTAACCATCCATTCGGAGGCTAGGTTTTTGGTGAACAATGGATCCCATCTCTTCGGTAAGAACCCTGGAAGCTCTAAGACTTTCTTTGTTTCTCCAAATTCTGAAATGCTTGCGTAAATTGTTGAGGAAAAAACTAGATTAAAATGCTCAGCTATTGTCTTTTCGGCAGTGGAAATTGATAAGGTTCCTCCTAGGAAATTTCTTGATGATTGGTTCCACAATTTCTGGAATCTTAAGCTTGGATTTCATATATCATTTTGTAGACAGATTCAAAAAGGGTTGTTTGTTATTTTTTTCATGAATCATGAGGCTCAAGCAGAAGTTTTAAAAAAATAGTATTGGACTATTGGATCTACATCATTTAGGGCTATTGCTTGGTCCCCAGATGCAAATTATGAAGAAGTTCTTGCACTCTCGGCTCCTCGCTAGATTCTGATCAAACACATTCCTCCATTTCTTTGGCGATTTATTCCTCAACTCTTACAACCATTGGGGAAAGTCATTTGAATGGATGACACTGTTAGACTTGTTCCCCATATGGATGCTCGCATTTTAATATCTCTCAGCCCTGGTCTGGAAATTCTAGCCGATTTCAACATTAATATTGAAAAAACTGAGTTATGTTGCCCAATTGAGATACTCGATGGTCCTAATGCTTGTTTTCTATGTTGGAGACAAGGTCATGAAAGGAAGGACTGCCCTATCCTCCAGAAAAAAATCCCACCTAAAAAAGCAGAACCTACTAAGGTGGCTGAAACAGTAAACCAACCGGGTATTTTGAATATGGTTAACATTTCTCAATCTAGCCCTAACCCTAGTAGTTCCTCCCCTGTTGTGACCCAATCCAATCAAATAGGTAGCGATGAGATTCTTCTTGCGAATGGTTTTCAGAATGTTTCAAAAGTCTCCAATAAAAGAAGGAAATCTAATAAAAATTCCTCCTCCCTTCCAGACCATATCTCCCCTATTACATCTAATATGTTTTCCCCTATTGAAATTGCTTCTCCGCTCTCTCAACCTTCCCCCACTTCCGTTGTCAATCTCCCAGAATATTCCCCTGATAATCCCTCTAATAAAAATCTTAAAGAAATCAGTGATGAATATAGTATTGCGGTTATTCCCACTTTGCAAACCACAGTTGGGGATGAATGCCCTAGCTTGACTAAATCCATGGAATTTGACATTGTATCTGATTGTGAGGAAGATTTTAAAGCAGGGTTCCCTTCGTCTAAATAAAGAGGAAGACCTCTAGGTTCCAAAAACAAGAATATTAATAAAAAAAATGGAGAAATATCTGATATTATAGTGAACCCAAAAATGGATTCATCTGAATTGTGTGTCTCTCCCTCCAATGTTTCCTCATGAACTGTGTATCCTAGAATGTTAGGGGACTGGAGTCTCCCAATAGGAAATATGTCATCAAAATTTTCCTCAATTCCTGTCATAAGATTGATTTCCTTATGTTGCAAGAAATTAAGGCTCCTGGTTTTATTCTGGATTCTAACTTAAATTTTTTGTGGAAAGATGCGATTAAGATTTACACCTACCACCTAAAAGGTAAATGTGGTGTAGCTCTGCTTATCAACCCTAAATGGGAGAGGTTTATCACTAGCCGTGGTATCTCTCCGTGTAACAGAGCTGTCTAGATCACCCTCAACTACAATAATTATGAGTTTGAGATTTTCTCTATCTATGTTTCGAATGATTCTAAGGAAAGATCCAACTTTTGGGGATGGATGACTTCTCTCCCTTGCATCCCTTGGGTTATTGCTGGTGATTTCAACATGGTTGAACACCAAGATGATAAAGATGGGCGACTACCTTTTGCCTGGAAAGATATGGAAAAACTCCATTGGAATAAGATGAAGAATACCATGAAACTTTTTGATCCATTAGTTGGTAATAAACACAATAATCCAGGGCCCTGGCATACGTGGTGTGATTACCAACAGGGATTGGATAGAATTTACTCCAGACTTGATCATTTTTATTCTAGCAGGAACCTTTTCTCTTTCCTTCCTGATTAGCTTGGCAACTCCATCCTGGTTTCTCCCACCTCTCTTTCTGACCATCACCCCATTTCTACCTCCTTACCTTCAATAGATCCCCTGATCGACATCGCACTCCTACTTCCAAATTCATCCTGAATGTTAGCCTGCTTGATTATGTTGAACTCTTAACTGCTATTCACATTATTAGTATCATTAACAAAAATAATTTCCCTACCATCGAAAAATGGATTAGGAATATTCATGCTTGGCAGAATCTGTTAAAGACCATTGGTCAGAAGAAAGCTAAAGACTTCTGATTCACTGAAGAAACTCTTTCTGCTGACTTACTTAAGGCTGAAATAAATAGCCAAGCTAAACCTTCAGACCTAGACTGCACTTCTCAAGTTATGAAAGCCAAAGATGCCCTTAGGAAGCACTTGGCACTAATACATTTGGGGTGAAATTGCGACAGCAATTTGCGATGGGGGCCAAATGTTAAGTGTTTTTGGCTTTTTTTTTTCAATTATAACCTGACAACGTCGCAATTACGACGTTAACGGGATATAAGGCAAAAAAAAAAGAGAAAACGTTGTCATTGTTCAATAGCACCGAGAGGGGTTTTTGCATCTCTGCGGCGAAATAAATTTTCCATTGATAGCGACTATATTGGAATCCAAACAGCTGAGAGAGGTATGTTTTTAAACTTCACTTTGTCGTGATCTCCGCAAGCTGAAAATGAAACGCTTCAAAAACTCTTCATTGATCTCTTATTTGAGGATTCAAGCGTTGTGGAATGATTTGTGGGAATAGTTGTCAACCTTCCCTCCAGACAGTTGTGTTCCTCTGTCTCCACACTTGGTCTCATACCCATCATTCGCGTTCCTGCAATATATTTACATTGAATCTGATCTGAGCATTTAAAGTGACCGAGGGGTAAGCATACAACAAAGAGGCACAACTAACAGGCTCTGCACAAACAAAACATGCAGTGTCACCGTAGTCAAATCCTTCACCAACCCACGGGAGAAGCCCTCAGCCAAAGTCCACCATGGACTGTATAATATCACTACCAACATACTAGCAAAATCCATAAACAGGGCGACCAGAGTCAAGTGTGAACCACTCCCCACCAACTAAACAAAACCCCCGCATTGATGAGTACAGACAAGAAGCAATAGATGGACTCCCTAGCATGTATTCAGTAGCAAAAGAGTTTCCTGAACAGGGGAACCACCATCCATGCCAGGCCATCACAACTTGGCCACACAACTTCCCTTAACACCACTAATAACAATATTTTTTTCACAATGTTAAGAGTAAAAATGCTGTCTAAGCTTACCCATTTCCAAGTTAAGGTCTTGCACTTGTATTGATCCACTTAAAAT
>MU227941.1:911-18590 GCA_018584345.1 Thuja plicata | reverse complement strand
ACAATCTTCATAGGCACCAACCCACAGGATACACCAACCCCCACAATTGATCACCAATTGATCACCAACCCCCACAATTGATCATAAACAATCTTGTCTCCAAGAACATGTAGCGATTTTTAAATTTTGTCAAATTTTTTTTGAAGTGGGATGACATTGGCAATCTCTTGGAATATGGTGTGAAGGGTGGGGTCAATTATAGGGGTTTTTTTTCACTTGCCAGTTGAAGTGGCAGATTTTTTTGGACCACTATATTCACTTGGAATTGCAAGTAAAGAGATTTCATGGAAAAGATGCCAATGGATAGTTGGTAGAGTTGGAGGGGTGAGGGAAAGGGCCATAGGTGAAAAGGGATATCAAGCATGACAAAGATGGCAAGTGAGGAATTTTGCAAACTATGTTGGCAATGGAATTCAGTGCAGAGCAAAGCAATAAACATTATTCGTGAATACAACATTATTATTCAAAAATTTGTGAATACAAGCAACTTTTTTTTTTAATTATATCTTGATATCGTCGCAACTGCGATGTCACCAGCCCAGAATTACGATGTGGTTGTTGTACTAGCGACGCCCGAACACCGTCGCAGTTTCTTGGGTTGTCGTCGCAATTGCGACGTTAATCCAAGAATTACGACGGGCGCGTTGTACTGGCGACGCCTAAAAATTGTCGCAGTTTCTTGGTATTCTGTCGCAATTGCGATGGGTACCCATATAATTATGACAGATTTCCTGTATTGGCGACGCCCCAAATGCCAGGGTTGATAGGGCTACATAGCGACGGATTGGAGTCGCAATTGCGATGGATATGTAAAGATGTCGTATTTTGTGACTAAAAAATAGCGACGTCTATGCCTATCGCAATTGTGACACATTGTTGTCGCAATTGAGACACATAGCCGTCGCAAATCAACCACAAATGTATTAGTGTGGTGACTAAAACTAGAGGAGCTAAGGTTAGATCCCAGGCACACTGGCTCCAATATGGTGACCGTGGAACTAAATTTTTCTTTAACCTTATTAAACACAAGCATTCTAATGAAACCATTGAAAAGATCATCATAGACAACCAAGAAATTAGTGACCTTGAGATTATTAAAGACACTTTTTCTCAATTCTACTGAAACTTATTTTCTTCTGAGGACTTGGTGGAGGCCTCTTCTATCAGGAATCAATGCAGAGCTCTTATCCCTAATGTAATCTCCTCTAAAGATGCCCTCTTTCTTGTTGAGGAGATAACTTTAGATGATATTAGTAGTGCTATTAATTCCCTTAATAATGATAAAACACCTGGTCCTGATGGCATTCTCATCAAATTTTACAAAGCCAATCAACACTGGATTGCCAAAGACCTTCTTGAGATCTACTCGGAGGCTCTTGCTAAAGGCTCTCTTGGTCCCTCCATCAACAAAGGCATTATTAAAATCATCCCCAACGATGGGGACAGGGCTCTCATCAAGAATTGGAGACCCATTACGCTCCTTAATGTCTCATAAGATTTTCGCCAAAATCTTGGCCACTAGACTTGCGGGTATTCTTCCCAAATTTATCTGTTCTACCCAAACCGGATTTATAAAAGGTAGATATATTTTGGAAAATGTTCTTACTAGCTGGGAAGATATGAACTGGGCCAATCATTCTAATCAAAACTCTAGCATGTTACTCTTAGACTTTGAAAAAGCCTATGACAGGATTGAATGGAGGTTCATCTCCATGATGCTTGAGGCATTTGGTTTTCCTCCGTTCTTCTACAATGATGTTCACATGTTGCTTCAGGATGCTTGTGCTCAAATTGACATCAATGGTTCCCTCTCTGATACCTTTCCCCTGGGCAGGTCTATTCGACAAGGTTGCCCTCTGGCTCCTGCGTTCTTTGCCATAGCATCTGATGCCCTATATTATTTACTTAGAGATAATACCCTATCTCCTGTTGTTAAAGGCATATCACTTCCTAATAATGATGATCTCATTAACAGCCAATTTGCTGATGACACAACCATTTTCTTTGAAGCTTTTGCTGATAATTTTGAAGCTCTGCAATCCAAGTTGAATTTGTTTTGTACTATTTCTGGAGCTAAGCTCTCACACTCCAAATCCATTTGTCTGGGATGGAAAGAACAGCCTCCTGAATGGTTTAAGAACTATGAATTCCAATGGGGAGGCCCCCAAAAGATTGTGAGATATCTTGGCATTCCCTTTGCCATTAACCCCTTGCTTAAAGACATGTGGCTTTGGGTCAAAGGAAAAATTACCAAAAAGTTGAATATGTGGCATAACTATGCTCTCTCTTTTGCTAACAGACTACAAGTTTGCCAGAAGATTTTATCTTCTTATAACATCTATTACTCCTCTACGTGGATGTTTAGTAATTACCAAATCTTTAAGATCCAAAAAGCTGTTAGGGATTTTTTATGGTCTAATGGCCAAGGAAACAAAAAACTGCATTCTGTCAAATGGAATTGGTGCTGTACTGATAAACTTATTGGGGGGCTGGGGTTGAAAGACCTTAGGATCCATGGAATTTCCCTGGCTGCCAAATGGATCTTTCACTCCATGAATGGAGATGCACCATGGAAGATTCTTGTTAGGAATAATATTGAGAGAGGCTTTCCTACTAAGGCTAAATTCTGGAAAAACCTCCCCTTTAATGATTTAGTTATTGGCAACTTTCCCATTACTGTTCAAGGGTCTGGAGTTTTTAAATCCATTTGGAAAGCCTGGAATCAAGTTAGACAATTTATTGTTAACAAGAACTTTCATGATGACACTCAAATTTATGGTGAAAGGTCCATCTGGTGGAACCTTAAACTTTCAGGCAAACCCCTTGCCCTTTTTCAAGGTTGTTCTGCCAAACAATGGGCTAGCAAAGGAATCCTAAGTTTTATTGATATTCTTGAACAAGACAAGCTGATTAGTTGGGAGGAGTTGAGGAATACTTGTAACCTTCCTAGCTCTCAGAAGAAAACTTATAACATGATTCTCAAGGCCACTCAAATCCTCCCTTCCATCTGTCATGTTGATTCTCAGAGATTCTTACAATGCAAATGGCCGGATGGGACCATCCTATTCAAGATTAAAGCTAACAATATTTACAAGATTCTTGCATATGATGGTTCCATCCTTGACCACATTAATAAGATCTGGTATTCCTCTCTGGATATCTCTTCTTGGAAGAAGTACTTCGTTATCCTTTGGAAAGGTTGTGTTGAACCCAAAATTAAATGTTTTAGATGGCTTTTTATACTTGACAGGCTGCCTATCAAGAGGAATAACCATGAAAGTAATATCTGTAAACTTTGTGATCTTCCTAAAAGCAGCAGACATATTTCTTTGAATGTTCTTTTGCTAGAAATATTTGGAAGTTTTTTGGCATCTTCTATCCTACTTATGTTTCTATTATTGAAATTGTGACTGGTCATATTAAGGGACTTAAGAAAGATTCTAACATTTTTTGGAACATCTTAACTTCTAACATCTTATGGCAGATCTGGAAATGCAGGAATGAAGAGAAGTTCCAAGACACTCCCAGGGTTCTTACTGAGTTTTCACTTAAACTCACATTTTTTAAAATTTCCTTGCAGGTGCACACAACTATGATGATGGACCAAAAAAAGCTTCAGAGATTTCTGCAGGATGGTCATGCAACCTTCTTTGTTTTCAAATTAAAAGATGGCTATGAATGGAGGAAGAACCTGGATAATTTGAAGGTGTTTGAAAAAAAATTGGCCAGAGTGAGCAAGGAAATTAAGAAAAATAGGCACTCCAAGAAAGACATCTTGGCCATGCTGGTTGAGATACAGAACAAGAAAAAAGTTGCATGGATGGAGGGAGAGAAGGGCTGGACCACCTGGGTTGATGTCACTGATGGCTGCCTTCAGTAGCTTGTTGTTCTTTCCCTTTTTTGCATGCTATATTTGACTCTATGAACTCCTTTTGATGTAATCTTCTGTGATTTCATCTTGTTGGGGCTCTGCTCCTTTTTGATACTCTGAAACATTATGATGTAACTTTTTTTTTGATCAACTTATTATCAATACAAAAAAAAAAGTAATATTTAAATAATAAATGTAATATATTGATATTTTTGAAAATATGACAGCATATCAAAACATTATAAATTAAAATTAATCATTATAAAGTAAATCTAAAACATTAAAATGTAAATCTAAAATTAATATATAAAATATGTCTAAAACATTAAAAAATAAATAAAAACATTAAAACATTATAGACTAAATCTAAATGACAATATTTCTCTCCATATTTTAAAATATTAAAAAGTAAATGTAAATATTAAACCTAAAGCTAAATCTAAATATTAAATCTAAATCTCAATATTTAAAGTAAATCTAAATATATAAACTATATACAAAAACAAAGTAATTAAAGAAATATAGACTAAATCTAAATCTAAATGGAAATATTATAAATATTAAACCTAAATCTAAATATTTAAACTATATACAAAAATAAAGTAATTAAAGAAATAAATATTTCTTTTTTAAATCTCATCCAAAACTATCTCTTCAATTCTCCTTCAAAGCTCTCAATACTTTGCAAAACAACAAATTAAATGAGGGAAGAACTCTTTTATAATTTGAGAGCATCTCCTCATCTTCCCCAAATGATGCCTCTTTGCATGCCTTGTCTCCTCCTCCTCCTCCTCCTCCTCCTCTTCTTCTTCTTCTTCTTCTTCTTCTTCTTCTTCTTGTTCTTCTTCTTCCTCCTCCTCCTCCTCCTCTTCTTCTTCTTCTTCTTCTTGTTCTTGTTCTTCTTCTTCCTCCTCCTCCTCCTCCTTCTCCTCCTCTTCTTCTCGTCCTTCTCCTTGCTCGTCTTCCTCCTCTCCTTCCTCTCCTCCTCCTCCTCCTTCAAGTTGTTTTTCTTAAATAAAATTAATATTAGATTTAAAATTTTCATTATAAAATATAAATTTTATCATTGTAATAACATCCAAATTAAATATTTATATAGAAACAAATTAAATTAAATTTTAATTTTCTTATAATAAAGAGACCTTAACAGTAAGATTAAAATCAAATTTAACTAAGAATATCAAAATATAAATATAATTTTTCAAAGTAAAGAAGTATTAAAAAATATAAACAACATGAAATCATATTATTAATTTATATTGAATGAATATAAAAAATAAATAACTATTCACTTCACCATTCAATGTTGAACCTAAACTTTGTCTTCTCCTCCAATAAAATACATAGCACAATTCTGCAAGAAGAGCCAACAAAAAACACCCAAACACAACACTCAGCCCAATCCCCAATCTACTTATGGAGCTACTCTTGTAACTTCTGAGGACCAACTCTAATGCAATCGTAACACACCATTCAATGTATTATATGCATCCAACCTAGCCATTTAAACAACAGTCTGATCCCCTTCCCACCCATGTATCATATTAGCTAACCACTACATTGCAACTGACTCTAAACCAGTCACAAACAACTATTAGTGCATCATACATACCAACCTCTCTAGCTCCATTGATAACCAATCTAGATCCTAAATACCACGAATTTTGTCTCCATTTTAACTCCCAAATGCCCCACCCTGCACCATCTCCACGCTAGAAACAAACACAAGATAACACAGTCACAATCCCCCAACCTACTTTTGCATTTCATTGTCTAACTAACTACACTACAAATAATAAATGCTCATGTTACTGCACTAGAGTCAGAAACACATGATCATCTATAATTCATTAAACACTAGACTTATGCAAAAATCTATTCCCAAGACATTTAAGCTCTATCTTCGCCCTTAAATGCATCATTGTATAACTATTAAAGATCAGGAGCACACCCACATGCAAAAGCCTGTCCAATTCATTAAACATATGACTTGAGCCAAAATTCTATTCCTAAGACATTTTAACCATATCTTCCCCCTAAATGACCAATCTTACTTGCCAAACAATATTTCCATGTTAATATAATCTTCTTAGAATTTTAATTATATTTTAAAAATACACCTAAATATAACCATCAAATTTAAGCCTACATATAACATAGTATGAAGAGTCAATCCTGATAAAAGAGATGCTACAATTTCCTACCCCTTATGCTTGCCATTATCTACCACAACGTAGTAGTAGTGAGAGGATATTGGTTGGCCCAAAACATGAACAAAATGCACTTTGTTGGATTCTTCATTGTAATCAATTCTTATGCATTTGTCTTTGGGAAATGACAGTCCATGCTGATTGGAGGAATCCCCCACAACAGAAGGTAGGTGTGGTTTCATCATCATCATCAAGTAAGAGATAAGCAGAGTACTCATCAGGCAGTTGGAATAAAACCATGCTTCTTGTAGCTGCACATGCCCGCCTGTAGGTTGCCATAGATATTGTGGAATACATGATTGATCAGATAACATGTAAAGGTATCAATTATTTACCAACAAATTGTTTAGCCAAAGAAGAATCAATTATTATTTTTATTGGAAGAAGAAATTACACTTATAAGATCAGAACACCAAGACAAAATAGCAATTCATTGTTAATGGTTTCGATACATTCAAACTCGATCATAACTATGCTAACAGTGATATATTTTAAAGAGCTAAAATTTAAGCTGGCTGTGTTAAGAGATGACATACTTGACTTATGACGTCAGCTAAGAGGCCATTCACTACCTGATCTGCACTTAATACGTTTCCCATGACAAAATTATTTTCTTCTCAACTAACATATTACTATTTTTACATATGCAGAATGAATCTGGACTGTTTAGAAATTGTTCCAACGTTTGGATATTTGCATATTCATTTCTTTTCTTTTAATAATTTATATGGTAGTGACGTTTGGAAGGATGGTCATTTTTAAAGAATATGATGTATAAAGTGACGTTATATGTTTGCATACAATGTATATAGTTTTAAATATTGATTAGAATAGATTGATATTAAGTTTTTTTTAATCAAGGGACAAGGTCTAATAATGGTGCATCTGAATATTATTACTTTATATAATAATGTATATGATATTGTTATAAAAAATTATATTGAGAATGTAGAATGTGAATAATCTAGATCTTTTTGTTTAATTATCATTATGATCTCTAACTTCATGTCATCAATATGTTTTTATTGAGTTATCATAATAAATCTTCAAAAAAAGTTTTACTAGTAGGTACACATTAGATTATGTATGTATTCACTTAATTTTGTTCAATCATTTCTTACTTATACATACCTAATACAAAAATAATGAATAAATATATAATTCTTCAATTATTTTATTATTTTATTTTATATTACTTTAAACATTATTATAGTATTTAATTTATTTATTTAAAATATTAAATATTTTTTTATTTTAAATTTTTTTATCAATTCTTATTATACATTTTTTAGAAAAATCTAGACCAACTTTTATCCCTAATCTTTTTCTAAGTTTATGAACTAGGTTGTACAACATGACCTAAT
Source organism: Thuja plicata (assembly GCA_018584345.1). Taxonomy (NCBI): domain Eukaryota; kingdom Viridiplantae; phylum Streptophyta; class Pinopsida; order Cupressales; family Cupressaceae; genus Thuja; species Thuja plicata. The sequence continues at coordinate 11,145 of MU227941.1, read as the reverse complement.
CTACTTCATTCAAAAAATCTAATTTCTCTCTTTTAAATCAAACTTTAGACAAATTAGTTATTACTTTGTTCACTTATAAGCTCAAGACTTCAAAAATTAAGTAAGGATGTATCTTATAAGCATTCTTATGTAATTAGAAATTGACAAGTATTATTCCATTTTGAAAAGAATCACTCTAAGCATCACAATGCTCCAAAAAGTTCTTATTATTAGTGCTATAAACCTTATTATTTTATTTATTTAAGTAATTAAATTTAAATATTTTGTTAAGAGAAGATAATAAACATAATTTAAGTATAGAAATACATGTTGACATCTATCAATTATTAATTGACTTAGAAATTTTGAATATTATTACTTTATATAATAATGTATAAAGTGACTTTATATGTTTGTATACAATGTATATAGTTTTGAATATTGATTATATAGATTGATATTAAGTTTTTTTAATCAAGGGATAGGGTCTACTAATGGTGTATCTGAATATTATTACTTTATATAATAATGTGTATGATATTGTTTTAAAAAAATTATATTGTCAAACAATTTAGAATGTGAACAATCTAGATCTTTTTGTTTAATAATCATTATGATCAGAAAATTTATTTATTGAGTTATCATTATAAATCTTCAAAAAAATGTTTCACCAATAGGTACACATTAGATTTTGTAAGTTTTCATTTAATTTTGCAATCATTTCTTACTTATACATAACTGATACAAAAATTGCTTTGAGTGCTTCAGACATCATACCAATCCTTATCACCTGCTAGAGATCAGATAAAAGTAACATATGCAAGTCTATAAAAATATATTTTTGAACATTATTACAATGTTTAATCAATTTATTTAAAATATTAAATAATTTTTTTATTTTAAAAATTTCTATCAATTCTTATTACACTTTTTTTTCATCTAGACGGACTTTTATCCCTAATCTTTTTCTAAGTTTATGACCTAGGTTGTACAACATGACTTAATCTACTTCATTCAAAAATCTAATTTCTTTCTTTTAAATCAAATTTATACAAATTAGTCATTACTTTGTTCACTTATAAGCTCAAGTCTTAAAAATTGAGTAAGGATGTATCTTATAGACATTCTTATGTAATTAGGAATTGGGAATTGACAAGTATTATTCCATCTTGAAAAGAATCACTCCAAGCATCGCAATACTACACTAAGACATTAACCTTCACATTTTCATCCAAATCATGACATGATTGTGCAACTCTATGACCATTTATGGGCTTGACTTGCTATCAAAAAAATTCTTATTATTATTGTTCCATAAACCTTATTATTTTATTTATTGAAGAAATAAAATTTAAATATTTTGTTAAGAGAAGATAATAAATACAATTTAACTATAGAAATACATGTTGACACCTATCAATTATTAATTGACTTAGAAATTTTGAAGATGAATATCAATTCTTATATAACATTAACATTAGATAACAAAGTAAATATATACTATGTTAGATAGGAAGTCTCGTAAGAAGGATGGACTAAACTGAACCTTGATGAGGCAACAAAGGGGAATACTGGCCCATTGAATGCAGGGTGTGTTGCGAGAGATTCAGATGGAAATATTATTGCAATTGAACACTTGAGACCCAGACTGCACTCATGGGGGTAGAATTGGCACAAAGACTTCATGTGACTAAATTGCATTTGGAAGGGGATTCCCATATTATCATAAATGATATTTCTTTGGGCAAATCCTTTGCTTGGAGACTTCAAAAAAATATTTCGATCATCAGAAAGAAATTGCTTAGTTTCCAAAATTTAAAAATCAAACATATGTATCGAGAAGGAAATGGTTTGGCTGACTGAGTGTCCAAACTAGCAGTTGAGGCGGCATATTGACTAGAAGGTAGTTGTTTCAAAGGTGGAGATGACGCCAGGTTTCCCAATTCGATGACATTGATGGGACAAAAGAAATATTTGGTTGGATTATGGTTCTGACGATACATTGATTGATGACAAGGTGGTGCAGTGAGGTAAGCATTGAGGTTGGATCCACACATACAGTATTTATTGCTCTTTCAATGTAGAGGAATGTTGGTATTATACATTCCTTGGTCCGTCAACCCAATGACACAGTTTTTCCTACAACATTCAATATGGGTCGTTTGTGGGGTGGGAAGTGTAGTGAAGTGTCATGGAAGCCAATTTTATATTCGACGCCATATGAAGCAGCAGATGGATTTCAAGACACCGATTTCGGTGGAACGGTTGAGCCATATCTTCATACCCACCCACCCTTTCTTTGTGGAGGTCATTCGTGCACTTCTCAATATGGAGTATGTGTTTTCATATTTTTGTTGGCAGATCAATGCAAACATGGCTTCCCTTTTCTGTGCTTGGGGGCTTCATTTTTCTTCCAAGGAGGTGGTGGAGCACATCATGCTGAGGCTCGTCGACCTTGAATGAAGGGTTTGTTTAGACACAATCCTACAATGTGTTGTCCCAGGTCAAGGTTTTGTTGCTTCTCATAGAGATTGGTTGGGGTATCCTAGAATTCCACAACACTTGCACCCATTTTTATTACACAGAGGACTTGGGAAATAACATAAAATGGAAACTGGATGCTCGGAGAGCATGGGTGTTAATTGTCGATTATGTACACGACTAGGATTTGGAGGTTGCCGCCGAATTACTCAGGAATCAGATGAAACCTGAGCTATTTCGACTCCAGATGGCGATGTTGTGGCATATGACCGTGACACTTATAAAATGAGAGGGGCCAAGGCTCTGCTCAACTTTCCCCTCAACGCCTCCGCCTACGGTGAATTGATCTTAGAAAGTTTTCATATGGATTCCAACAAGAGGCGCAAAAAGAATATTGAAAAGGAGGCTCGCTCAAAGATTATATTGATATAAGCGATGATGAGGAGGAGATCATGCTATTAGTGTCACTCTTCTATATTCGTTCATTCATTTATTTGGTTCTGGATTTGAAAGTATTTTATTATTTATTTAGAAGTTGAATGTTTATTTTTTTCAAGAGTCCCATGATAAATAGGGGAAGGGCACAGTTGAGCACTTCTAATAGCTGTACATGCTACACATATGACTCTCAATTACTAATTTCATACACATGACTCTCAATTACTAATTTCATACACATGACTCTCAATTACTAATTTTAAAGGAGTCAAAATATTCATAACTAAAAGTCTATTAATAAGTTTTAATAAGTTTTACATGTACTAATAAGTGATATTTTTTAGCTTTTTGCTTTACAATTGACCCATTTGTTAACCATTATTAGGACATTTGTGCATGACTATTGTGACATTTGTCCATAAATATTGTCAATTTTGAATGCGTGCATCCCCTATTAATCATAAGAATTTAATAAATTTATAATTATCTTTTAAATTTAATTTTTATAAGTAATATATATTTTTGAATCTAAAATTAGAGTACATTATTAATTTAAAAGTGGAGGAAAATATTCATATAAATCATCATTCATGAAAATATGTTAATGTAAACTGAATTACATCTTTCAAAATCCAATTTACAAATTTAGACCATTAGAAACAATATCCTAACTCATACCTAAACGATCGTTACCCCTTTCAAGAAGTCCATTTAATTATCTTCCAATCTTCTAGAAGATATCATTCTAATAAAAGAAAAGTAAAGAAAATGGAAACTCTTTGAAGCTTTAAAATAGACTTAAATTTGATATTTTAAGAAATTATTTCTATTCAATTGCTTTCCTGAGTTAAATTATAAAATTTGATATGAAATATAAAGGAAAAACTCTCAAATATAAAAAGCAATTTTATAGAAACAAATCTTCTTAATTGTTTTGTTGCTTCTTCGGCTAGTCTTTTGTTTCTTCTGGTTTTGACATTTGGGTTCTGCTGGCTTGTCTTGTTTTCAGTAGTGTTTTGCTTTGATGAAACTTAATGCTTATCTTTTGTAATCTTCTGTAAAGAATTTAGGAGTCCCTTCAAAACTTATTTTTTATCTTAATAAAAAATAAATATTCTTAATAAAATAAAACGAACACTAGTTTTACATTGAATGAAAACCTTATTTTTCTAAATACATATCGAAAGGTTTCTTAATAGTGAAACTGAATTGCCAGACTCCTGCACTTCCTTGTAACCTGCTTAGCTTTTGTAAAAATAGATTTATAATAAAATACTTATATTGCAATCTCAAATCCATGATAACATTTCCGGTTGTCAAGCATGATGGAAGGGAAAAAAACAATTAAATACATAATCTTTTCCAACAAATTGCTCAAAGCCAAAATTCAGAATCTCTTTAGAAATGTATTTCAAATTCATTGGATAAATTCATACTTGATCGTAACTATGCAAACTGTGACTGCTGTATTATTTTTAATAGAATTTTTAAAGATTTAATATTTAATCGAGGCTGTGATATGATAAGAGATGACATACAGCTTATGACGTCATCCATTCCCTCCCTCGTCTGCACTTGGTAAGTTTCGGTTGCCATCTACGTATGCTTCTAAAATTATTGTATTTATTCTCAACAAACATCTTATTCTTTCTACATGTGCATTATGAATATAGGCTGTTAGGAAATTGTTCAGACGTTCAGATATTTGTATAATTTAAATAAAAAATATATTCATATTTTATATTGTAGTGACGTTAGAAGGATGGTGTTTTTTAAAGTAATGATGTATAAAGTGATGTTGTATGTTTTTAATTTCTCTACAATTCATTTGTACAATGTATTTAGTCATTATAGATTAGTATTTAAGTTTTTATATTAAAAAAGTGGTGCATTCTAATTTTATTATTAGTTTATACTAATGTAATGTGATGTTGGCACAATTTTTTATTATTGTCTAGTAATTAAGAATCAGATAATTTAAATATTTTATTTAATTATCATGACTTATAAATTGACGTTATCAAAATATTTTTTTGTTGAGATGTTATAAAAGATTATAGAAAAGGTTCAACTAATATTAATTCATGAGACTTTAAAATTTACTTTCTCAATGACCTTCTTTTTTATTTATATGTATATTATAAACAAATTAAACAATAAGCAAACAATTTCTCAAATTTTTTATTTTTTTTATTTAATATTATTTTTAATACATGTTGTAAATATATTATTCTAGTGTTCAATTGATTTGTTTATAGCAAAAAAATCATGCATATCATAAATAAATAAATAATAAGATATCAATTCCTAAAATTTTTATAATTTATATTTTATTATTTTGACCGTATATCATTAATATGTTATTGTAATTTTTAACTGATTTGTTTATAGTATACAATATTTTTTATTTCAAATTTATATAATTTCTTATCATAGACTTATTTGGTCTAAATCAACTTGTATTCCTAACTTTTTCCTAGGTTTACGGTGTAGGTTACATGGACTGACCTAGACTACCTCATTTACAATCTAATTTCTTGCTCCTAAACTAAATTTTCTAAAAACTAGCCATTGTTTTTTTTCACTTGAGTGAGGACATTTATTTATAAAAAATTTAACATCATTATTTGTTGGTTAATATTATCTAATGTTGAAATAAATCAGTCTAATGACACATTCAATTATAGAGGAGCTAAAATTGTACTCCACTATACTACACTGAGTATACTAAACTTTTACATTTTCATTTTACCGATGATATGATTGTGAACTTGTATAGCCATTTATGAGCTTGTCTTGAAACCAAAAATATTAAGACCTTGTGTCCCACCTCAAATAGATAACCATTTTATTTAAAGCACATTGCTATTTTAAAACCAACTCAAGAGATGAAGGTGCATATATCATATAATGTTACATCAGTAATGGACTTGGCCTAAGTTGGATGACACAAACCTATCAAAGAATAGGTTGCATTTCCTAATGCAATCTACAACAACCATTATGTCTATTTAGTCCTTGCACTTCTCTTATTAGTAATCCAAATTCTCATTTTACTCATTGAGCATAATCACATATGTGATTATTTTCTTCAACTATAGCACATATAACCGTAAAGAATCTTGTAGGCATAAGTTTAATTATGACTTCTAGTTTCTAGCACTCCTTAATCCATTTTTTTGACGGTTTGCCTATCTGGTCAGATGCCAATGAATTTGCAAATGATTGCCAGATCTTCCATTAAGTCAATATTTGTTTCTACCTCTTTAGTAATATCTATGGTCAAGTAATTTTGTTGCATGGCATATGTCTTCTATTTTTTCTTTAACTTCTTCCCTTTCTTCATTCTTAAAGTACCATGTTTTGCTCTTAGTTCTTCACCATCCACAACTATTTCTAATTTCATGTTTGTAAGTATTTCGCATAGGGTTATCTTTCACCTAAAATTTATTATTAGCACAACACTACGACTATAGAATTTTAAAATGAGATAATTACTGATATTTTACAATAATTTTTCTATTGATTGCACATCATGGTATCGATCAATCAAATTATAGAGAACTCTAAAAGAAGAAAATAACAAAATGTAGAGAAAGATATACAAAAGGATATGAGGAAGGAATACTTAGTCAGGGATGAATCTAATCAGGAAATAAACCAATCAATTAATGAAAATTGATAATTCAACAGTAAAACACTAATTGAAATCAGGAAATGGATAATGTACCCTAGATAAATTGAGCAATACAGATAAAAAATTCAAATGAAATAAATCTATAACTCAATAATATGGAAATTTAAAAAATTAAAGGAAAGCAAACCCCCTGATCTTATCATAGAAAGTGATTTCACAGAGAAATTCTTCAAACATAGGTTCTTTGATGTAGGGCTTGTATATTTAAAGTCCTTTCTTGGGGCTCCATATTCCTATGATTACCTTGTAAGGGATTTCAGTTCAATCTTTTTCTTGTGCCCTAGAATCTTGATTTGTTTACGAATATTCATTTTGGTTGCGCCAATTTGCCTTAGATGATTGTTCGATGAGAGTGTAAAATGCAAAGCAGAACTCTAAAATTACAATATAGCTTAAGTTTTTCAACACCATATTAAATTATAATTTTCTTACAAACCATATTTTTCTATATTACATAGTACAACTTAGTGTAATATGTTTCTATTGGTCAAGTGTTTTAAAATGTATAGATTATATTTCTTAATACAAGATATAATTAAGTCTTTTTTACGAGATATACATACTTATTTTCAAATATACTCTATTAAACTTAATCAAATCATAATTTATACTAATTCAATATAATCTTATTTACATTATTTAACTAGCTCCAAATATGTTTATAGTGATTGATAACTTAATTAATTAATTCTAAGTAATCAAGTAATGATAAATATTAATTAATTAGAGAATAATTCTTATGCCTTGATTCACCTTAATTGTATATCTAATCAACTAGTAAATAAACAATTAATTAAAACATGAAATATGATTAATGTTATGTGGAGACTCTAACTTCATTTGTAAGTATTAGCAATTTTTTGTGTGTTGTGCAAATCACAGTAATTTCATTTTTGGGACCCCATGGTTAACTAGGAGAAGGGACAATCTTTCAAAAATTCATGGATTTATGTGTTCCCTGTGGTTGAAGTGAGTGAACCCTTGGCTTTTGATCTCCCCTACTTATGATGTCATGAATATTTTGCATCCTAGTTTAGTATAAGTGTTGCCACACTATCCACGATTAACTAGTAGAAAGGACAATCTTTCAAACATTCATGGATTTATGTGTTCCTTGTGGTTCAATTGAATGAGACCTTGGCTTTTGAGCTCCTTTACTGATGATGACATGAATATTTTGCATCCTAGTTTTAGTATAAGTGTTGCCACGCTATCCATGGTTAACTAGTAGAAAGGACAATCTTTCAAAAAAATCATGGATTTATGTATTCTTTGTGATTGAAGTGAGTAAGATCTTGGCTTTTGAGCTCCCCTATGATGATGATTTCATAAATATTTTGCATCTTAGTGTGTGTTGCCATGTGTCATAGTGTGAATGCTTATCGTCGTTAGATGTGACTAACGGTTTTCAAAATCTTGGATAAGTATTCCAAATCCAACCAAATATTTGGCAATGTAAAAGTATTTCTTTTTAATTTCTTGCACCACACCAGCAATCTTTTGCAACATCTTTTGCTCAAAGCCAGTCTTGTAAATTCATTTTGAAGGGGTTGGATTGGAGATTTTTAATACCTTCAAAACTAAAATCCACACTTGATCGCCACGATGCCGAGTATGACAAATTTTTTAAAGAGGGAAAATTTAAACGTGACTATGATAAAAGATGACATACAACTTACGACGTCAGCTTAGAGGCCATTCACTGCACTTAATACGTTTCCATGACATCTAAGTATGCACGTAAAATTATTTTATTCTCAACTAACATATTATTTTTCATAGATGTCCAGAATGAATCTGGACTAGTGTTGTGAAAAGATATTTGTATAATAAAATTTTTAAAAAAGCATACTTCATATGGTTGTGACGTTTGGAAGCATGGTGTTCTATTAAAAAAAATATATAATGTACAAAGTGATGTTTTGTGTTGTGTGCAATGGATTTAATTATAAATATTGATCACAATAGATTGACGTTTAATTTCTTTATTAAAAGATGTCGTCTAATAATGTTGCATCTTAATTATACTGTCAAAAACTTTACGTTGAAATTATAATAATACTATTTTGACGTAATATGTTTTGTGTATAATGTATAAAAAAATGATTCCAATAGATTGGTATGAACGGATAAGGTCTAATAATGGCGCATTTTAACTTTATTGGCTCATATGACAATGTACAGTGACATTGGCATTAAAAAAACATACCATCATTATCTGCTGTTCATAAAGTGAAATTTTGCATAAGACTTCGCGGCCATTAGATTTTTCACCATTAACAATTCAGGAAAATACGTTTAAAGAATAATTGAATGAAAAAATAAGAATGAGTTTACAAGAGTGGGGATGAAATCATAATGGGTGACGGCGTACAAGGAAAAAGAAAGAGAGGGAGCGGAGAAAGAGGCTCCATTTTTTCTAATTTCCCAAAAAAATCGTCTTCTTCATCGCTTATATCCATTTTAATCTTTGTTTGAGCTGGCTGCTGGACCAGCTCCTTTTCAACACTCTTTCTGCGCCTCTTCTTGGACTCTATATGATCACACTCTGAGATTTGTTCGGCGTAGGCGGAGGAGTTGAGCGGAAAGTTGAGAAGAGCCTTGGCCCCTCTCATTTTAAAAGCGGCACGGTCATATGCCACAGCGGCGGCCTCTGCAGTGTCGAAAGTTCCAAGCCAAATGCGGGCCCCACGCCTGGCGGAGTCCCTGATTTCCGCTGCGAATTTCCCCCAGGCTCTGCGACGCACTCCTCTGTAATGCCGCTCACACGAAACAGAAAACTTAAGAGACGGACTAATTGTCCGTCTATTACCGAATTTCAGTTCCTGTTGTGTATTGGCAGGGAAATGATCTCCGTCAGAGTGAGCAGTGGATGTGGAAATGGAATCGTCGCCGAGCAAATGCAATGCGATTTGTTGCAGAGCAGAATAATACTCTTCACTCATCATTATCAAAGGCGGTGGTTTTGAAGAATGTTAAGTTTAGTTAGGGTTTGATGGTTATATAGAAGGAAGGGATAAAGAGGGTTTTGGTCATGAAGGGACGGCCTGAAAGAGAATAACAATATAAAAAAAACAACTTTGACCGTGGACCGGCTCCTGCGCACGTTCGTATTGAAAAATACGATACTACCGGCATATTTCGCTGAACTTTCGTAGTCAATTTCGTATGTCTCTTTTGAGAGTAGTACATGGCCTCGCCATGCTAACAATTTTTTTATAAACGGACATTTTACATTTAAGCATAAAACATTCAAATTTAAACTAATTTTAAACCAGCACTTGTATGTAGAAGAGGTGCAATGGTTAATCTATAGTTAATATAATGAGGGATTGAAGGAAGCGAAAACTAAGGGTATTATCCTTTTTTTATTGTTCTTCTTTTCCTTTTGTTGCATGTCCTTCTATTGTGTCTCCATCTGCTTCTCCTTCTTTTTCCTCTCCTCTACCACTTCCTTCTCCATTGCCTTCTCCATTGTCCTTCTTCTTCTTCTTCTTCTTCTTCTTCTTCCCCCTCCTCCTCCTCCTCCTCCTCCTCCTCCTCCTCTTCTTCTTCTTCGTCCTCCTCATCTTCCTCTTCTTCCTCTTCGTCTTCTTCCTCATCTTCATCTTCTTCTTCTCGTCTTCTCCTTCACCTTGT
>MU227940.1:7382685-7402983 GCA_018584345.1 Thuja plicata | reverse complement strand
ATATATCTGTCTAAATATAAAAGAAATTATGTTAAAATTCTATAAATAGAATAAAAATCTTACTGTTTATGATAAATAAATATAAGCAATATTATACTATAAATTTAAATAAAAAATTAAATATATAATTAAAATTAATAGTTAAAGAATCTATATCCCCATACACTATAATAATAGTTTTAAATATCTTTGTTAAAAGAAAAAATTTACTTTAAAACTTTATAATACTTATGTTTTAACATTTACACTCATAAGGTTTTTCTTCTACAAAATGTACATAAATTGGTATTGTTGCATTTTTTTGTCACACAAGTATGGATTTACACTCCAGGTCATGAGCTTGGAAGATGGAATTCGTAACAGTAATTGTGAATCTGTGAATGATTTTGGTTGTACATAATGAATATCTCTATAATAGCATATCTACGATATGTAGATATTTATGTGAATAGTCCCTACAAATGGGATCTAACGATATTGAATTGATAAAATACTTAGATGACCAAAATTTAGGAAACTTCTTTAAAATAAGGTATTCCATAAGGACAACATGTATGATATCAAATATAAGTCAAAAATTTCACATGCTTTGTGCTTCCACATTTTGCATACATATCTACCAAAGCATTTCCTCCTTCAATTATGCTAGAGCAATTCCAACCATGGTATTTGACAAAAAATCAACTTCTATTATGCTTTGATGGATGTCCATGCATGTCCATACCTTGTTCGAAGGCTCCCCTTTTATCACAAACAAGTAGGATGTTGGAAAAGGTTGTTGAATCAGGTTGTACACCTACTTGAATTTGCTTGAGAGTTTCTAAAGCATTTTTAACAAATCTATTCTATGCATACCCTGCAATCATTGAAATCCATGAGACCACATTTTTTTCTTAGGGATATTGTCATTGGTAACATTATGAAAATATCCTAGGTAACATGCTTAAGAATTTAGGCAAGATACAATCAGTGAAATCTTTAGGTCGACTGTCTTACTTAATATCAATTAGTTCTAACTAGTGTAGAAAAATACAATGGCCTTCTAGTGTATTTTGCTCAATCCATTAATGAGCTATAAGGTAGTATGCATATCTTGATTGTGTCCACTTCTACAGAATCTACGAGTAATGTTATGGTGTAATTTCATAGCCCCAAAGACATGTTCATTCCAATATTGCATATCTTCTATATTGTGTTATATTAGTTCTTGCACTAAAATGGCATCCATATTGTGTGTAATAAGGGAGCAACTATGTACAAGACTTCCTTCTACAATGATACTTGTTTGTAGAACGACACTTAAATACTCTACTTTTTAATATAAAAACTTTCATTTATGCTTTCCCATCAACAATCTATCGGCTTATCATGGAGAGAGAGAGGGAGATGTGTCTAGATGGAGACATAATGTGTGTGTGTAGAGAGAGAGAGAGAGAGAGAGAGAGAGAGAGAGAGATGGTTGGATAGAGATATAGATAAATATATAATGGGACGATGGGGAAAAGATAGAAAGAGATCTAGGGAGATACAGAGGGAGACATAGAGAGAGGGAGAGATAGAGAGAAAGACTAATAAAGATATATAGACGGTGAGATATATTGATACTAAGATAAGGATATCTAGAGAGGATGAGAAGGATTGACAAACAAAGGGACAAATACTTAGATGACATTTCCATAAATCTACGGCGTTCCCATTGCACACTAAGGTGCGATTGCTAGTAATTAAAAGTATTGAGGAGGTATTCCCATCAAAACTTAATTTTTACCAATTAATTCTGACATATACAGTTGTCAGAAAGGATGGGCAGATGATATGCGCACTGGCAAATGGGGTAGTGAAAATATTGTGCCCCATAGCCATTGCCATTATACAATAGTAATTTAGTTTAGATTCTATTTGTAAGCTAGTTAGGTTAAAGGTGTTATCTTCATATCATTGATTGAGGTGCTTTATGGGAGGAGACTGTGTTTAAATTGGTTTTATATTTCTTTATCTTTTGACACTAGTATGATTCCAAATATTGATGCAAAAATTTAGAAGAGAATTGAATCTAGAAGCAACATTCTCATAAGTAAAAGACATTATACAAGGACAATATAGAGGATTGAAAGGGGGTGTAGAGAAGATCCTTTTTATTAGTATTGGAGTATGGAAGCCCTAGGAAGAATTGGCAAAGAATTGGACTAATTTATTGGAGTCGAGTAAGTCTTATTCTTTGAAAAAATAAGAGAAGTAAAATTTTATGTTAATATGGATAGAGATCTAAAAACAATACGTATATCTAGACATTATATCAAAGAAAGGAACATGGCTCCAAAAAGTAGAGTTTGATTCTAATGCTTACGGAGATAGATGCATCTTAAGACCTGGGTTCCAAACTAATTGCTCAATCCTAGACACCAAAGGCTCATTCAGATACAAAAACCCTAACCTCGTTGAAGCCCCTTCACTAGTTGATGACCAGTATGGAACAAAAGGAAATGATAAGGCCAAGTTACCTTTTGCAAAATTGGATTATGGTCATAGCACAAAAGAGATAAAAATATCATTTAGCATTACACTATAGGAGGATAAAGCGGATAATCTTTCCAAAGCGCTTCTCTTAGGTAAACAACTCCCTAATCATAAGCTTCAGTTTGATAACTGTAGAGTAGAACATGTAGAAGAAGAGCTAACAAAACGTGTCCAAACTCACCTGCCAAAACTCCCTTTTTTGAGATCCAACAACAATGGAAAACTCAATTTACACAAATGAAAGAGTTCCTATTTGAAATCAAAATATTTGAGCAATCCCTTTCTCGAGAAGCTGAGGGGTACTAAACTAAAATATAGAAGATCTATCCTCATTAATTTTTTTACCTAAAATACCTAGGTAAGTGTCCAAAGCTTTCCAAAAATTCATAGATTCATTAATCTTTGATACACCCATCAAATTAGTATCATCCAAAAATTGAAGATGAGAATTAGGAGGCTTTGAATTACTCCAATTCCTTCCCTAAATCAAACCTTGTCTTATACAAGACTTAAAAAATCTACCCAAACCTTTAGCCATGATAATAAATAAATAAGAAAAAATAGAGCCCCCTACCAAAGACCATGAGAACAACTAAAGAAATTGGATGGCTCCCATTTAATAAGAAAAAAAGAGGAAAAAGAGGTAACACAACTCAAGATCCTATTAACCCAATCAGACCCAAAACCAAAAGAAAGAAGAACATTCTACAAAAAGATCTACTTGACCCTGTCATAATCTTTGGCCATGTACAGTTTCATGAACATTGACTTATCTTTAGAATCCACCATCAAATGAATAGCCTTTATATCAATCATAATCCTGTCAAGAATCTTCTTACGTCCAACAAAATCTCCTTGCTTATTAGTAATTAGAATCTTGAGGCACACCTTGAGTCTTTTTGCAATTAATTCAGTGATAAAATTTTATGCCACATTACACAAAGAAATAGGTCTAAATTGATCTAGAATTTTCACATCTTCTTTTATTAGGGAAAAGAGTTTAAAAAGTGGAATTTAGAGCTTTAACATTTGTTTATTTCTATAAAACTCCTCAACCCCCTCTAGAAGATCAAATTTGATAATCTCTAGAATTATTGATAAAATTTAATAGGAAATCCATCAAGGCCTAGGGCTTTACTTTCTTCATGTGAAACAATACTTCCTCCAATTCATGCATTGAGATGGTCCAAATGAGAACTCCCTTCATTAGAGACTAATAATGGAATGCATGTCAAAATAGAACTTTCTTCTTCTCTAGTTGGGAGAGAGTCCTCAATGAAAATGAAAATAAATACCAAGAGGCCTTCCTAGAAATATCTCCTAGTGAAGACAATTCGGCACCTTCAAAAGACATAAGGTTACCATTCCTTCTAGCCTTGACAAAATTATAAAAAAAATTAATGTTTGTGTCACTGTCTTGAAGCTAATCAATATAAGATTTTTATTTCAAAAAATATCCTTGTGTTGTTCCCATTCTTCCAACTCATTAATAGCTATAGATACCTCTTTACTCAAATCTAGGGTCATTCCTTGGTCTTGGATTAGCCGAGTAATAGTATCCCACCAAGATTAAGATGCTACCCTATTGGAATGAAGATTTCAAAAATATTGTGTGTTCCACTTCTTGAGCTTATACTTTACACACTGCATTCTTCTAATAAAGAAATGCATAGTCCTACCATGAGTAGGTTTTATTTCTTGACACTAATCAACAACTAGGTTCTGGAGAGAGAAATATCACAATCACATAAGAATAAATTTTTTTTTAAAAAGGACCATGAAGGAAATAAATAAGATTTTGATCAGGGAATGATCAAAACCTTTTTGATCCAAGATCTCATAGTTGATAGTCCACCTATCTCTCATCCAATAGAAAGAGACAAGGAATCTATTAAGCCTCTCAAAAATATCCTCCTCTGCACTTATCTTGTTATTCCAAGTGAAGATATCATTATTTAGTTTCACACAATCAAGTTCAAGAAAACAATATTATCTTGAAAGGGACTAGACGACAAGTCTAATCAATCTTCCAATTCATTAATATTATCTTGAAAAAGACTAGAGGACAAGTCTAATAAATTAAACATAACAAAAAATTGTGTTATAATTTTAAATTTAATCAATAAATACAAACAAAATGTTAACTCAATAAATTGCACCAGAAAATGAGGTGCCATATCAATTTGTTTGTATTTATTAAATAAATTAAAAATCACAAAAAAAAATTGTATTATAATTTTAAATTTAATCAGTAAATACAAATAAAATGTCAACTCAATAAATTGCTCCGAAAAATGGGGTGCTATATCAATTTGTTTATATTTATTAAATAAATTAAAAATCACAAAATAACTGCATTGTACTTTTAAATTTAATAAATACAAGAAAAGGTCAAATCAATAAATTGCACCCCAAAATGGGGGGCCATATCATTCATAATACAGTCCCAAAATCTCTTGGTTTTGTCACATCCTCGTGTACTATATTTCATAAGCTTTGAAAGAATTTTTTTTTGTTGAATAGTGCATTTCTTCATGGCGCTCTCCACCCATGCCGGGGAGGTCTGCTAGGATATAAATATAAAAAAACATGATATATAATTTACATAAAAAGATGTATGTAATGATTTGAATATGTCATACAAAAAGATTAGCCAATTGAGGACATGTAAGTTAGTGAAGTCAATGGCAATATAGGGATTGCGGGAAAATTAAAACTATTTGAATCTGAATGTATCATATTAAAAGATTAATTGAGGATAGATTCTATTTTTCATGTTACTTAAGTGAAAGGCATTATACAATAGTAATTGAGTTTAGATTCTATTTGTAAGCTAGTTAGGTTAAAGGTGTTATCTTCATATCATTGATTGAGGTGCTTTATGCAAAAATTTAGAATAGAATTGAATCTAGAAGCAACATTCTTATAAGTCAAAGACATTATACAAAGGCAATATAGAGGATTGAAAGCGAGTGTAGAGAAGATCCTTTTTTTTGGTATTGGAGTATGGAAGCCCTAGGAAGATCTCATATTTGATAGTCCACCTATCCCTCATACAATAGAAAGAGAAAAGGAATCTATTAAGCCTCTCAAAAATATCCTCCTCTCCACTTCTCTTGTTATTCCAAGTGAAGATATTATTATTTGGTTTCACATCAATCAAGTTCAAGAAAACAATAATATTTTGAAAGAGAATAGAGGACAAGTCCAATCGATCTAACCCTTCCCTTTTCTCCTCCAAACAAGAGGTGCATTCAAGTAACCACCCATAGCTTGAGGAAGAAGAGGCATAAGGGAGTGAACATATCTGATGTGAGTCTAATGTTGTGCCTTACCCAAAATATTAGTAAGAGCATATACGTTAATGAAAAGATAAGTTTTACTAGACTCCAAACTAGAAGCAACAAAAGAAATATAAGAGTGGCTTGAAATCCACCACAGATGAATAATATACTTTTGGTTCTAAAGAAATGCAATGCCCTATAAATTTCCTTAAGTCCTCACACACTAGCACATACTATAAGACCAAACTCTAAGAGCTCTCATATTTTATTAGAAAACCCTCCATTGTTAATGTGTTAATGTAGTTTCCCGAACAAAAATAACATCTAGAGAATAAGATTCAATTCACTCATGAATAACCTTTTATCTATGGATTCTATCCATACCCCTCATATTCCATGATATAATAATCATTTATGGGAGTGAGAGAAATGGGAGTCAATAGTCTCCACTAACCTAGATTGTACTAAAGTCTCACTAATTAGGCTAACTTTCACCTGGTCTGGCTTACAATCTACTTTCAATATCTTCTCCAAAGGCCCCTTCTTAAGGGGTTCTTGATGAAAACCAAATGCCTAGGAAGTCTTGTTACTTTTAAATGGGTTAAAACTCTCTTTCATAGAAGACAAGACTAGAACCTATAAAACAATAACATCATGCATGGAAAGGGACTCACTTGGTTTAGGAACATCAAGATTCCGAGAGGGTATGTAAATATCCATATGCCTCTTCTACAATTTTTCCAAATCCAAATATTTATTCTTATTCCCACCATCTACTAAAAAAACCATTCCCAAAGGTCCAATGCCAGAGGACTTCTCAACAACCATTCCCTCTTCCTGGACCAAATTTACAATGCATCAAACTGATTAAAGTTCTCATTATTTTACCTATCCTTCTATGTTATCTTCTTCCCTCTATCATTATTCTAGAGTCCAAATAGAATGAAACCTTCTTTATCTACACGCCCCTTAATTAAATGATCCTTCCCTTTCTCATCTTTAGGCATAAAACATGAAGGAGCATTAGCCGCAACCACTATCAGATTTCAATGAAGATATTTCCTTAGTAAATGGTCATATTCATTACAAATATGACATCTAAATGAGAGCATATCATAATCAAGTTGTTGCATCGAGGAAGAGGATCCAATTCAAATATCCATAAAATATGGTAAGGGGTTATTTCTGCAGGAGCATGCTAGGGAAGTTGGCAATCCTGTGTCAACCAAAAATATGTGTTTAAGTTATGTTTGGTGATTGGTAGGTGAGTTGGAATATATTGGAGGAGTCTTGTTTTTCTCGGTCATTTCGGTGCTCATTTATCGGTGGAAGGAGTATTTTTCTTCACCGAGTGGAATCGGTGTCTATTGACAGCATTGATTCACCAAACGGGCTCGGTGGCTTTGTTTGTGCTCGCTACCGACTCGGGGATCTCATTTGATGAGTTCAAAGACTAGTTTCTTTAGATTGGGCAGACATTGGAGATTGCATCTATGATTTGAGGGGCTCATTGGGATCATGTAGAGTTTTGAGGCATGCATATTTGATGCATTGGATCTTGTGTTGACCTAAATCTGATTTGGTGCTTTCTTTTATGTATTTATTATTTTTTGCAGCCAACTGGGTCATTTATTATGATTCATCCTGGATTGTATTGGGTTGACTATCATTTAATAATTGTTTGTGAAGCTGACTTGTGTCTTTTGTATATAAGGAGTGTGTAGGTAGAATTTTAGGGGGCAGAGGTAGAGAGTGGAAGAGTTGATAGAAGACAGTAGTAATTGGGTAAGAAAGAAACTTGTAAGATTGCTTGGTGGCTTGCGAGCAAAAGTTTAGATCTGCTTTCTTCGACCTAGATGTAGGGCAGGTTGTTGAAGTTGGATCCTGTGAGATCTTGTTGAATTTTTTGATGTATTAGCTGTAACCAGGAAGGCCTTATATCCCGACATGTTGCATGTAATGCCCAGTTGAAGCTAATAAAATTATCTGTTGTTGTTCATATATTATGTTGTTGTGGTTTCTGTTGTGAGTTTTTTTTGGCTGTAACTTTGGATAGTCCTTTATTGGATCCTCCAACCTTGACTATGTTAAGTGGTATCAGAGTGGGTTCATTATCTAGGAAAGGTTGATCTAGTTGGTCTGAGTGAAGGTTGTAGGTCTATGTCCCTAGAACTATGAAACCTGTCTGACTATTTGTGCAAGGTAGCAGGTTGCAATCTGACTTGCTGACAGTTTAGGGTTTGTCACAAGGTGGTCAGTTGGGATTTTTTGCAGAGGGTTTTTGAAGATCTTGGAAGCTGCCTATGAGAAGATTGGATCCTAGAGTGATTGTAGATCTCTTTGATGGGGTAGAATAAAAAGTGACAGAAAGGTTTAGGTCTAAGATAGCGATGATGAAGAATGAAATGGTAGATGAAATCATGAGGGCCATTACTGGTTTGTAGAGGAACCGTGAAATAGAGGATGGCTATGAGGAATTTTACAATGATTTTGAAGTTTCTACTGAAGGTGCTAGATATAGTAGAGATGATAGAGCTGAATGGTTGGAAAGATCTATGGCTCAGTTGAATAGAAGTCATAGGATGGAAGTTTCTAATTTTTTAGGTACATTGAACCCCGAGGACCTGATTGATTGAATTGGTGAATTAGAAGACTAATTTGAGCTGGAAGATATTGGATATCCTCTTAGAGTGAGGTTAGAACAAACTAAGTTGAAAGGACATGTTATCTTATGGTCGAAAGAGTTACAGAGAGATAGGGAGGAAGAAGGTGAGATGAAGATCACTCGGTGGAGATTAATGATGACAAGATTGAAGGCTATGTTCATACTTGTCGACTATGAAATTGAGTTTTTTAAGAAGTTGCAGAATCTCAAGTAGAAAGATCTTAGTTTGAAATACTATACTAAGGAGTTCTACAAGCTGACTATTGGATCTGGACATGGGGAGATTTCTAAGGAAAAGGTTGCCAAATATATTAATGGTCTCAGATTTAATATCCAAGATGAGATTGGCATGTTGAATATTGGTTTTTTTGAGGATGCTTATCAGTATGCACTAAAGGCAGAAGATAAGTTGAGAAGGAGACATCAAGGTAACTTATGAGGGAAAGAGAAGCAAGAGAAGTTGGTAAAGGATAAACCGGGAGTGGAGGAGGAACCAAAACTTGTTGAACCAAGGAGAAGGGAAGATAGAGGTGTATTCAAAAGTACCTGTTATAACTATGGTGAAGGACATAGGTCATTTGAATGTCCTCATGCAGATAGGAAGGTTGGTAGTCACCGAAATGTTGTGGTGAATAAGTTGCTGAGAATAAACCTGGTGCAGGAGCACCAACTGCAACAACTTAAAGATCTCATATTTTTGTGACTCCTAGTGGGTCTTAAGGATGCCTAAGTCCTAAGTGTTCCATTATAGTCTTTTGACCCAACTTGTAAGGCCTGGTTCCAAGATTTGGCATTCATAATCCACTTGGTCAACCATGGTCAAAAGGGTCCCAAAAGCCTAGGATTTAGGTTGTGTAATGTTTTTTAAGACATTTAAGAAAATAATGAACCATAGGTTCACTCTTTGCAATAAGTTTGCACTTTTAGTGCATTTTTGAAAATGTTGTCAAACTGTTGTCAAAAGTTATCAAGCAACTATTTGACAACATTGCAACTTTGTGTTTGTAATGTCTAAGTGACTTCCCCAATAGGCATATGGTTTGAAATATAGTTGTAGCCATTAGGGAAATCTTTCATAGCCTTTTCAAGCATGTGGAAAGTAGAGAGAGAGATACTCATGATGTATTTTTTATTTTGGAATCAATAAAATAACTGATTTTTCCTGCAATAGTCAATTTTCAAATTCCTGTACGGATATGTATGATCAGAATAGGTGATGAGACCAATTGGGATGTAAGGACTATTGAATCACTTTAATTTTTTTTTTTATTTGAGGTATTTGAAGTGATAGGGAAAGAAAGTTAGAGTATTTTCTTTGTACATTCTTTTGAAACCCTCCTGAACTAGGGTTTCCTCTGTAAATTTCATTTTTCTCTCATATCCTCCCTTGGAAATTACTAAACCTTGGTGGACTGAGAGATAGGTATGTTGCATTTATGATTTTGGAGTTGGTTTCTAGGGAAGTCAGTGTTGGTTCTTAGGTTCAGATGAATTAAGGTTGGCATCTCTATGTGGCGACCAGAGATCGGAATGGTAAAGTGATGAAATTCATAACTTGGGGTTGAACCAAGACTTGTAATCAAGCCTGAAGTGGTTTGGGATCATCGAAAGTGCAATCCAAACTTTTTTTTTTCCTTCCATAAGTATTTGGGGTACTTCCTTCAATAAAATGACCTAATTGTCTAATTAGGGATGTCTGACCTTGTTGAGTTTCAGTCTGTTCCTCAACACTTTAGGACCCTTGGCTTTGGGAATTGATAGTTCTCCTTATAGGGTACTTAGAACCGTGTTTTGTTCCTAGGGTCTAGTGGAAACTCTGGGGTTGAAGAAGAGGGGAGTGAAGATGAAGCCCCTTTGCCAGAGGAAGAGGAGATCCTTGTAGACCAGAGGCTACTTGTGAAATATTTGAAGTCTATGGAGAGGAGAAACATGGACACTAAGCTTGATCTACCTATCTACAATGGAAAGATGGATGTAGAATAAGTCATGTAATGGATGGATGCACTCACTAGTCTCTTTGACTGTGAAGAGTTACCAAAACAACAAAGTGTGAAGATAGAAAAGTCCAAGTTAAAGGGATCTTCCCTAACTTGGTGGAAATTACTCAAGTAGAGAGGGTGAAGATGGATAAGAATCCAATTATAACATGGAAGAAGATGATAGCCTTAGTGAAAGAGGCTTATGTGCTAGAATATTATGAAGTGCAACTTCATAAGAAAAGACAAAGCTTAAGACAAAAAGAGATGGATGTCTCAGGGTATACTGAAGAGTTTCGTAGGCTCTCAATGAAATATAATATGGTAGAGCCATAGAGTGTCAAGCTTGCAAGATACATGCAAGGACTAAGAATAAATATTCATGATGAGTTGATTTTATGCTCTCCTACTACACCCTAGCTACTGGGTTTCGATCCCGGTCTGCTACTGATGGCTCTCGATTATAGAAAAGATTATGCGCTACTGGATGGATCATCAATAGAAACTGGGTCTTGATCTCCAACTAGGAAACGCCTTATAATAGTAGGGCTTCTATCCTAGCTACTTAAACTTGGTCCAACAGTGCTTTTAATTAGCACTAGAAGTTTAAGACAAATTCAAAAGAAGACAAGACCAAGGAACTAGAGAAAAGAGCAATAAAAATCCTAATAAAAATTCTGGAGGAAGAGACAATTCATGGGGTAGAGGATAGTCAAGTAGTGACAGACCCATGGAGAAGAATTAGCGAGGAAGAGATCAATGAGATTCAAGAAAAAGAGGAGGCTTCAGAGGAAGGAGACCTTTTGGTAGGGATAGGGGAAGATCCAATGAACCCCTAAGGTGTTTCAATTGCAATCAATTGGGACATCATGTAGGGAGATGCCCTGAGAAGAGGAACAACAATCAAGGTGAAAGAAGGGCATAGTTGGTCCAAGAAGACAATCAAGAACTAGAAGTTGAAGAAGGGACATTCCTGATAACGAGACATGCCTTCTTGCAAGTACCACATGTAGACACCTAAAATTGACCAGGTGTATCTCAAGCATTCAAAACTATAAATCTCAGCCAAATGCCTTAAAATCTCATCTCAATGCAAAACAAATGGATCAAATCAAATAGACATTTATCAAATCAAGAGGACAAAAATCAAATCAAATTAAAAGATCAAATAATCATGAAATCAAATAATTAAATTCAAGCCTAAATGGATTAATCAAATTATGCAATTGATTTTTCAATTGTACAGTTCAAATCAAAAAGATCAAATCCAACCCATTCACCCTTCCATGGCTAAATTAATTAAATGATTGAGTTATTTAATTCCTAATTTCTTTGAGACAACCAACCAACTTTCCCTGCATTTGAGAACACCTCAAATATTTTGACTTAACCAAACTTTGATGATGATCAATTCACTCTCCCCCCTACCCATGGGAAAATGCTATAAATACAAGCCTTTTCCTTTGTGTTTGGGATCCAAGAATTTCAAGAGAAAAAGCATCCTTATTATAGGCATATGGAGAGAATTTAAGAGTATTTCAGTATTTGCATAGCATTTTAGCATATCATGTTTAGGAGCATTTTTTATTTTCTAACATATCTTGGACCATTTTGAGCATTTTAAGCTAGATTTGAGCATTGTTTATCATTCATTTTCTTTTTCTAGGATTGTCATTGAGAGAGATTAAGTCTGAGAGCTCTCTTAACAAAGCTTAGATAGAGAACCATGAAATGATATGGATTTTTAGCTTCAATTCTTAGATTAAATCATATTTTCTGTCCATAGAATTGTTGTTATTAGTCCTAATTTCATGAAGGTGTTAATCTTACACACACAAATGGCTCCCACCATGGGGCTCTAAGCCTCATTGCTAACATTTTTATCATAATATTTTTGTGTGTTTTGCTTTTTTCTTGGTGTTATTTTGCAGAAAATAGGAGAAGAGCCACCTATGCAATATTCAGAGCCACCTACGAATAATAAAACACTGCCTACGGAGCTTCTTTCATCTCCATCTTTCATTCTTCAGCCGCATGCTAGATAAAGTGGGTTTCCTACTAGATAAAGTGTGCTGCTGGATAGATAAAGTGTGTTGCCTGAAATTTTTCAAGAGCCGCTTACCAGCAACCTTTGGCCGCTTTTTACACTTTTTGTGCCGCCTTCTAATTTTGTTTAGCTGCCTGTGATTTGTTAAAAGCCACTTGTTAGGATTTAAAAGCTGCGTAGCAATTTTCCTTTTACGCTTAGCAACAATTAAATGCCGCCCTTTAGCTGTTAAATGTCGCGTAAATATTTCTGCATTAAATCAGGTTTCTATTGATTTACTCACTATTGTAACTCTCTGTGTTTTTCTATCCATAGATGAAAAATCACCCAAAGGTGCAGAAACCAGAGAAGCGGGTCACAAAGCTTAGCAAAGAGGTGAGAATAAAAAATAAAAATGAAAAATAAATACATACAGCCAATCTTCTAGAGAGCTTATTTGAGGAGGAACACTTGTATGATCACTACATCAAAGTGTTTTTTTTCTTACAAACGAAAATTTCTTACTCTTTAATTGGTTTTCGTGCCTAGTTCTTTAAAGCTTTAATTTGATAAATCTTTCATTAAAAGAGCTTTTAGGAGGGAATTTGTCATTTTAGTTTTTCCGAGTTTTCTTCGCTTTGTCTTTCTTTGTGTTGACTAACTTGTTGGAGGAGCCGAAGTGGGAACGATCGCCACTAGGTGAGTGGAAAATAAGCCAAAACACTCAAAAATGTGCCTAGCCTTGCTAACTTAAAAAAATTAGGTATTTATCTAATCAAGCTTGCATTTCTTAACTTGTGGAAAATTCTTTGAATCTAGCATAATTAGGGACACCCTACTATTTTATGTTCAAACAAGACATTAGGTATATGCTCTCAACTTTTCAAAGTTGATCAAAAAGCCAAAAGTGTCAAGTTTGGGTGGTAAAAAGAAAGGGAGGATTAATTGAACCACACATCTCATTTTTTAAGAACCTCCTTGTCAAGAGGTTGAAAATAAACAAATCTATTGGAGGTTTTTGGAACAAAGAAAAACAATAGGGATATGCTCTTTCCTCTTTAAGTGAATCAGATTCCCAAACTTGTTGGACTGAGTTTAGTTTTTGCTTTCCATATACATGCTAGCTAATTAGAGCTTCAAGGGCCCTGCCTCCCGAGAATTGCCTTACAAGGACGGTGAGAGGGAATGACCCAAAGTGGGAGATATTCACTTTTACCATGATGTCATTCGACCCACTATAAATAAATGCACTTCTCCTTAATCAGAAAGTGACTAAAACTTGTGCAAGCCATCCTCACTTCCTCTAGTAGTCTTTCGAGATTGCGCAAAATCATACTTTTGTGCATGTGGGAAGCCCACAAGGGGGTAAAGGATCTTGTTGAGATTTAGATCGGGATAATTTGAGACCTTGATAAAGTAGCAGACCTACCTTTGTAGAGCCATTATTAAAAGCCAAATTTGTTGACTCTAAGGTAGACTGTTTGGAAGACATTCTTGTGCAAACCTATCAAAACATCTGAGAACATACACTTTTAGTGTGGTTTTAGGGATATGGTACAATCTTGATGTTTGTGTTGAGCTTGTACTATGTTTTCATGCAAGAATCCTTTTTGGTAAATCTGATCAATTCAAAAATTAAAAAAAAATTGATAAATTCAACTTTGATTAGCAAAGCGCCGCGTACCATCATTTCAGAGCCACATACAAATGAAACTGGGCCGCTTCCAAATTATAAAACACCACTTGAAATCATTCAACAGTTGCGTAAGCCACTGGAAAGTGCCGCGTATAAATGTTATAAAACTGCCTATCAGTAGGAAAATGTTGCCTGCTCACTGCAAAGCGCCGCATACAATATTTCCAGTGACTGCTTATCAACGATAAAAAGCCGCCTACATGCAGGTAAGAGCTTCCCTAAAATCTAAAAGGGCAAACAGTGGGTATATGCCGAGGGGCTGAAAACAAGAAAGTTTCATTTTTGGATACCCTTTTGGATGTTTTACCTCTGTGAATGCTTAACTAGATTGGAATCCGCCATTATTGGGAATTTTGCAAATTTATCCACGAATTAACCATTTAAGAAAGTTAAAAACCTAAGATATTCATTTGATATATGTTAATGCCAGTTTTTACTCGATCCCATTAAATCAAGACTACCCTATAACCAGACAGATCTTATCTGAGGCAAGAGTGCCCCTTTCCAAGTGATCCTTTTTCTGCAAGGCCCTTACATGAACCCATCAAAGAAGCAAAACCAAGGATGTCTTTCCCATTTGGCCATATAGATCCTAATCAGATCAATCATGTTGATCCTAACAACAAAGGATCTAACAATAATACTAATGGAGGAACAAACATGGACCCTAACAATCAAGGGATGAACAATAGACCCTAATGATGAGGAGTTAACCAATGAAAAGGTTAATGAGGCTATGCAAAGCCCTTTCTTCATGAAACTTATGGAAAAAGTGTTGGAGAAAGACAAGGAGAAGTACTTTCTAGACCTAGCACAAACGGATCTCAAATTCCCACACGATTATGATATCACCAAACTCAAACAAGAAGAAGCTAAGGCTAATCCCATTGACCTCATGAACAAGAAATTCCAACTTTTCTAGATGCAATTGGACACGATAAAACAAAGTGGGGCTCCTAAACCCTTTTCTATCAAAGCCTTGTGTCCATTTCCATTTGATAAGTCTTTAATTATGATTCCATTTCCAACAAATGCTATTTATTCCAAATATGACAAATATGAAGGAACATCTGATCCTTAAGATCACTTAAGGAAATTTTGTGCCCTAATTCTAGAGTTCATGCATGACACAACTTACCTTATGAGGTTATTCTCTATAAGTTTGGGAGGTATGGCAATGGAGTGGTTTTCCAAGTTACCCTCCGGCATTCGAACCTTTGAGGAATTGGCCTCTAAGTTTGTAACTCACTATTCCTGTAACATCAAACATGAGGTTAAAATGCTTAATCTATGCAACACCAAAAAAAGAGGAGAGGGATTCCTACTTTTCCTACAATGATGGAGAACGGTATTTTCTAGATACCCTCGAAGTGTACCCGAAAAGGAAAAGATGGATATTTTTGTAAACAACCTGAATAATGAAATGAACTATTGACTAAGGCTACAATGTCCTAGGTCATTCCAAGACCTAATAGAGAATGGGGTGACAACGGAAGAAGTATTGATAAAAAGTGGAGAAATCAAAATTTACAAAGATAACAACAATAATACCTCCAACACTAATCAAAATCAAAATTCCAACAACAACAACCGATATTGGATGAAGAATAACAACAATAAAGGAGTGGTTAACGATGGAGTGGTAGAGGCTAACACTTTAAAGGCTACTCATTTTAATCTCACTCAAAACTCAGCTCAAGACAATAATATGAATCAGACACCCAAAGTACCCTTCAACAACAACAACACTAATAACAACTTTGGGAATAATCAAGGGACTCCCAAGCCTAAACCTTTATTTGCACCTACACCCAAAAGGACATTCACTAACTTGGGTGAACCATTGGAGAATGCATTAAGGACACTTATTGCAAATAAACTTATTGACCTACCGAAGGCTCAACCTTACGAACCTCACATCAAGCCAAACTGGTGGAATGAGAATAACCATTGTGACTATCATCGAAATAGGGGACATAAGACCAATGATTGCTTGCATCTCAAAAATGTGGTACAAGATTTCATAGACAATGGTGTAATAAAAGTGGACAGTCCTCAAACTAACAAAGATCACACAGCCTTTAAAACTCCTTTCTATAAACATGAAAAGAGAGAATCTTCCAACTCAAATAATGGAGGAAACAATACGAATAATTCAAGAGGCAATCATAATGTTAACTTTGCTCATACTTATGACAATACTATCAATGTTGTTGTGATCAATGATCAACCTATTCAAGGGTTCGCTAATGTCATCACAAGGGGGAAAGCCTCAAAGGTTACCCTACATGGAGGTACTCCTATTACTATTTTCCCTAAAACACCAACTATTTTTGCTAAACAAACATCACCCACAACAAAGCCTTATAGTTTGGTGGACCAATTACAAAAAACTCCAGCACAAATATCTATTTTGGAGTTATTGAAATTATCTCCTAACCACAAGGAGATCCTGGAAAAAGCCTTATGTGAGACCATGGTTCCTATAAACTTGGAGGAAGACAAATTTTAGAACATGGTAGGGCATCTCATAGCCCCTCATTGTCTTTCCTTTTCAGAGAAAGATGACATGTCTATCACGCATCCTCAAAACTTACCCTTTCATATAGAGGTATTAATCCAAAGACATATGGTCAAGAGAGTTCTCATAGATGGTGGGGCTGGTGATAATATTTTCACTTTAAACCTTGTAAAGTCATTAGGGTTATCCAAGTCTTCCATTGATCCAAAGAAGTAAATCACTATTAAGGCTTATGATGAGGAGGAAAGATCTTCAAAGGGTATGATCATTCTACCAATTCAAGTGGGACCTATCAAAAAGGATACTATATGTCAGGTCCTTGACATGAAATTTACCTACAACATCTTGTTAGGGAGGCCTTGGATACATGAAATGAAAGCGGTACCTTCCACATATCACCAATGCATAAAATTTCCATACATGGGGGAAGAGATTACGATTGGAGGAGATTCAAATCCTTTCCAATATTGCAATGCTTTAAAACCAAGTCATGAATTGTATATTCCTCATAATAGGGAAATATTCATCCCTGATATTACCATGGAAGAAGCTAAAGAGGAAATTCCAAAACCAACATCAAATGTTACATCCACTTCTAACCTTATTCAAACTAACTCAACTACATCGACTAAGGGAAAAGAAAAGATGAGTTATGAGGGTTCAAATTCAAAGGATAATTCAGCATAGACTTCAACATTGAGAATGGAAACTTTGAAACCCACTAAGGAGGAGAGAGAACAAACCAAGAAAGATCATTATGAGAAGATGAGTAACCTAATGAATCAATTTGAGAATTACAATGCAAAATTAATTCAAAAGGGGTAGGGGAATATTCAGTTTCCCTCTTTGATTTACCTACATCTCCAAGGACACATGGGAATCCATCCAAAAATCATCAAACTCATAAATACAATTACCATTTTGTAAGGGAATATGACAAACAAGAAATGGACAAAGAAGATAACGAGGTATTACAATGGCTCTATAAAGAGGATGACAATTCCGCTAATTACAATGAAAGTGTGCAACATATGAATATCCAAACTGATTGATATGGAAAAGGATTTGATATCATGAAAACAATGGGGTATAAGGGAAGAGGACCCTTAAGATTTTGACATAGAGGGTTATTAGAACCTATTGAACCAGTTTGGAGAGCAAAAGAAGAAAAAGTCGGCATAGGTTTTCAGCATAAAGGAGAAAGTTCAAGTCCCATGCATGATTTTCGTGCACATATCCATATGGTAGGTTCTGAAAGTGAAGATGATTCTAGGGATTATGAGTGGGATTCCTTGTCTGAAGAATCTTTCCATGACATAGAGGTTGATACCATTCACACTTATGCAACTCCTCCTAAAGTTGAGAATCAAGAACATGTGGCTCAAAGTTCAAATTCAACTCAAACATCAAGTGAACCTCAA
The DNA here is from genome assembly GCA_018584345.1 of Thuja plicata. Lineage (NCBI taxonomy): Eukaryota > Viridiplantae > Streptophyta > Pinopsida > Cupressales > Cupressaceae > Thuja > Thuja plicata. The sequence goes on along the minus strand of MU227940.1, from coordinate 7,384,877 downwards.
CAAGTCAATATAGAAAAAGAACCTCCTTTCACTCAATGGGTAGGTGAAACTTGGGTACCTTCGTGAGTGGGAGATTCTAAGCTCATGTTTAATCCACATGCTTTCTTTCCCATAGAAATCTTAGAGGACTTTGATGGAGAAGATTTTGATCCTTCTTCCATGGACCATCTTGAAGAAGCACATGTCATAGACCATTATGATACAATGTATGAACCATAAAATGAATTCATGTCCTTAAATCCTTCAAATGAAAGCCCATCCAATGAATCCTTGTCCTTAATGCATCCTGAACTTATCAATTGGGATCTTTCTGAGCCAAATGACTTGCTCTACTTCCTTAATGACAATGCAATGGCCTTATACCTCAATGCAGTTGAACCCAATTCTTCCACTAATGAATTTACTCTGGACATGATGATAGGGGTAGGTGTTCAACCTCTTAATCCAAAAAATGAAGAGAAAATATACAAAAAAATGAGGTCTAGTGGTGAAAACCACCATGTGATAGTGCTAGACCCAAAAAAAGTAAAAATAAAAGATGTTTTCGAAGGTGAAAACCCAACTGTGGAACCTAAGGGAGAGAGGTTGGACACCTTACCAGCTCATGAAGATGAAATATCACCTATACTTATTGAACCCACAGAAAAGGTTAACATTGGAACAGAAGAGGATCCTAAATTCATTCACTTGGCAGCATCTTTGAGTCCTTTGGAGAGAGAAGAATTCATTGCATTCTTTCGAGAAAAACAAATAAAATTTGCATGGTCATATGCTGATATGCCTGGATTGGATCCAAGTTTCATAATGCATCACTTAAATGTGAAACCAGGGGGTAAGCCCATCAAACAAAAGTTGAGAAAAATGCATCCTCATGTAGCCCTTTTAGTCAAAGCAGAATTGGAGAAATTGCTCAAGGCATGATTTATAAGAGTAATAGCATATGCTGAATGGATCCCCAACATTGTACCGATTACCAAAAATGATAAAACCATAAGAGTTTGCATAGATTTCAGAGATTTAAACCTTGCTTTCCCGAAAGATGACTTTCCATTACCTAGCATTGATGCTATTGTGGATCTCACTCCAGGTCATTCTATGTTTTCACTTATGGATGGATTTAGTGGGTATAATCAAATTCATATTACACCTGAGGATCAAGAGAAGACACCCTTTACATGCCCATGGGGGACTTTTTGTTGGAATGTAATGCCCTTCGGTCTCAAAAATGTCGGACCCACTTATCAAAGAGCAATGACTCCCATTTTCCATGACACGATGCACACCTTTATGGAAGATTATGTGGATGAAATTCTAGCTAAGTAACATAAAAGAAAAGATCATTTATCTATACTTGACAAGATTTTCACAAGGCTAGAAAAATTCAAAGTAAGACTCAACCCAAAGAAATGTGCTTTTGGATTACAACCTGTAAAACTTCTAGGGTACATTGTTTCACCAAAAGACATTGAAGTAGATCCTAAAAAGGTACAAGAAATAATGGACATGGACATTCCAAATAATATTATTCAAATGAGATCACTCTAAGGAAGGCTTCAATCTATAAGGAGGTTCATTTCACAATTGGCAGAAAAATGTCATTCTTTCACCAGATTACTACATAAAGACATCATCTTCACATGGGATGAGGAGTGTGATAAAGCCTTCACATTATTGAAAACATACTTGATGAATCCACCTATCTTAATGTCACCAATTCAAAGAAAACCTTTGTTACTCTATATTTCAGCAACAGAAAGATCTTTAGGAGTCTTATTGGCACAAGAGGATGATGAAGGAAAAAAAAGAGCTATCTATTACCTGAGTAGAACATTGATCAAGTATGAGTTAAACTATAGCTTCATGGAAAGGGCTTGCCTAGAAGTGGTATTTGCCTCTCAAAAGTTAAGACATTATATGTTGTTGCATAAAGTGAAACTCATAGCCAAGATTGATCACTTAAAATACTTGCTCAGCAAAACAGCTTTAACTTGAAGGATTGCAAAGTGGGTCATGGTACTTAGTGAATTAAACATTGAATATGTTGATAGGAAAGCAATCAAAGGTTAGCTAAGACATGGACTTTATACTTTGATGGATCTTATACCCAAAATGGTAGTGGAGCAGGCATTCTTTTGATTACACCACAAGGTTACACAATCCCAAAATCTTACAAGTTATTGTTCCCTTGCACC
>MU227940.1:7339588-7353560 GCA_018584345.1 Thuja plicata | reverse complement strand
ACAAATGAATCAACCATTTGGAAAAGAGAGTAAAGAAGGAGATCTTAAATTCTGTTAATTGAATATATAGATATGATATATGACAGTAATTGAAGAAATAGGAGAAATGTACTAACCTTAAAGAATTTCAAATCAAAGAATGTTGTTTTCTGAGGTCTGTACTCCATTTCTAGAAAAATTGAAATATGATCTGGAATCAAAATGCAGAGACGAAAAAAACCCAGAAATATTTTTATGATATGATGTTGTCTTATGAAAAAGGTCAACCTTGACCCACAAATGTCAACCCTAACCCAATAATGTTGACCTTGACCTGCACAGGTCTGACAGAGAATGTGTTCGTGGAGTCCAAAAGAAAGTCGAAAAGGGTATCTAGATCTGAGTCCAAATCCACAGTCCTAAACCTGTACCTACAAGAAAAAAAGGTTTGTTTGTTGGGGGGGGGGAGGGGTTTGCCTTGGTCAAACCCTGGTTTTGGAATTAACCTCAAATATATGTAATTGAAATTGCATAAAGATAAACAAAGTAAATGCACAAATTCACCTTGCTTGAAAAAGTCCTTGTGGAGGATTCGAATCCTTGATTCCAAAAGTATGTATGTACCAAATATGTAGAATGTAGAATGGTAGGATTTATTCAATCTCTTGTTTTTAGATCTCTAACACCAAGTCTTGAATGGGTTCTTGATTTAGAAGAGACTTGGAAGAAGGTGGATGGAGAGATCACCAAAAGGGCACTATGTAGCTTGAATCCTTCAATGGACTCCAATGGATCTCCTTCATGAAAATGGATGCTTGAATGATTGAGAATGGATGAATGCTTTCTTAAAATATCTCCTTATCTTGATTGGACTTCACTTGATAATGGTTGTCAATTGCTCAAGGATACTTAGAAAAACTTAGAGAAAATGAGAGGAGAAGGCTCTCTTTTATATGAAATCAGGGCACAATCTTCTAAGGAGGCCGACATAGGATAATTAAATTCCCATTAAAGACTTTACCCCTAGGAGAGGACCTAAGTTAAATATAATTTAGGAATCAACGCTTCAAAACCCGAAACAACCAACCCAGAAGCAGGAAATAACTTTTGCAAAGACCGACATCCAGAAATTGCAAGACCCCAAAGTTTGAACCCTGGGTCAAGGCCAAGGTCAAACTTGACCTAGGTCAAGGTTGAGGTTGACCTTGACATAGGTTAGGCTTGAGGTTGACATAGACCAAAAAGGTCAACCCTGACCTTGAAGTCCAGAATCTCAAGTCTACAATCCAAAATGCAAAAATCAGGCTGGAAAGAAGTGGAAAGAGGGGAAGAACCGAGGGAAATCTAGGTCTAACTCAGGAACCCATTCAAGGTGCTTGATATGACCCCAAACCAATTACTTAGAAGGCTAAACAAATCTACAATGGAAGTGCTTCCATTTTCTGACTATGCAATTGTACACAGGTTTAGCAAGATGGTGCACTTTGTCACTTGCAAAAGTACAAATGATGCCTCCCACATTGCCTAGCTCTTCTTGAAGAAGTTGTTAGAATTCATGGACTACCAAAAACAATAGTCTTGGACAGGGATGTTAAGTTTCAAGGACATTTTTGGCGTACACTCCATAAGAAATTGGGGATAAACTTAACCTACATCTCTGCATATCACCCACAAACTAACGGCCAATCAGAAGTGGTGAACAGATCACTTGGGAATATTCTTAGATGTCTAACCAAAAAACATAATCAGAGTTGGGATAGCTCAGCAATTGCCCAACAATCTCAGTCTGTGACTCAGCAGGTACTAGCTGTCACTCGACAACCTCATTTTTAGGTTCAGGTAATGTGTTAGAATCTTCCTCATCCATATAGACAAATGACTTGTAAATTTAAGGTTCCTATGTGCTTTTAGCTTCACTTCTTTCTGCATACTCATCAATTCTAACATTTGCACTTTCTACAATTTTGTTAGTGTTAGAATTCAAACACTTATATGCTTTAATTTTCGTTTAATAACCAATAAATATGCCAACCTGACCTTTAGCATCAAGTTTTCCATTTTTTTTATCCTTTAGTATGAAACATTTGCTTCCAAAAAATTTTAAATATCTTACATTAGGTGCATATCCATACCATAGCTCATAAGGTGTAGCATAAGTACCTTTCTTGACTTGTACTCTATTCAGGGTATAGACTACTGTGCTTACTTCTTCTCTCCAATATTTTTGTGTAACATTTTTCTCCATCATTAGTGTTCTGGGAAAATCCATGATAGATATGTTCCTTCTTTTAGAAATACCATTATGTGGTGGTGTCCTGGGTGTGGGCATCTATGTTTTTATCCCTCTGTCATTGCAGAACCTATTAAACTCATTAGAAATAAACTTGCCTCCTTTATTAGATCTTAAACATTCCAGGCTTTTACCTATTTCCTTTTCAAAATTTTCCAAGTACCACTTAAATAACTAGAATGCATCATATTTTTCTTTAAGAAACATAACAGTCATCATTCCTAATTGACATTGCTTACACATTGCATTTTCAGGTTTCTTTAACTTAGGCAGCCCTCTAACCTTTTTCAATTTACCTATGCTTACCAAGTTATCAAAGTTTACATGAAAAAACCTTTTATGCCATAACCAAACATCATTTTATTGTTCAAACAAGCATGTTTCATTAGTTAAATCCACATAGAACAAGTTACCTTTAGTCTTCTCACCACTTCCAACAAGTTCTCCATTGGCATCATAGATCTTTGCTTTCCTGTGATGGAACTCAACTCTATAACTAGAAGTATTCAGATGTGCAAAACTCAATAAATTATAGTTAAGATCATCAACCCAATATACATTTTCACATCTGATCTTGTCAGTCAAGTTGATTGATCCTTTCCCTTTAACAAGACATGGTGCATCATTACCAAATTTAACATAACCACCTTTACACTGATCTAAGGTTTCAAATTTATCTTTATCATTGGTCATGTGATGTGAGAAACCACTATCAATGATCCAACAGTCACCTTTACTCATATAAGAAATTAGTGTGGTTCTTTATGTCTTCAAACTCATGATAGTTTAGCGATAATGCAATCTCCAACATTGCTTGATTGTGCTCCTAATTTTCTCTTAACTATGCAGCTATGGCAGGTGTACTGGGGGATACATGATCATGTTCAATATAGTGCTTTGTAGAATCACCAATACTAGCCAGATGCAATTTCATCAAACTCTGTCATGCAGGGAAGTTATCTTTGTTCAGCTTTGGTACCTCTTTTTTATACATCTTGATCTTTTGCTCCTAGTACCTTCAAACTATTTTCAAGAGACCAAAGCTCTGATACCAATTGTTAGAATGAATTTAGAATAACTGAGAGGGGCATGAATCAGTTATCCTTGGGTCTAGATGTGCCCATTTAAACTTTATACCAATTTGAACAACTCAGATCTGCTCGGCAACAATAACATAAAACAACAACATACATATGCAGTTTACTATTTAGATGTAATCAGCTTGTAGAAACTTAACAGTATTCAATCCCCTTCCATATATTTGATTATTCATGATTTTTTTATTACGGAAATGAATTATACTTGTCTCTTATATAGACATGATGTTCCTTAATTCTTGATTCTTGATTCTTGGCATGAAAAACAATCCAGCCAATCTGATTTATGGCTTTAACTCCTGATTTATCTCATAGTGATCTTCTTGCCAAATGTACAAATCTTCTTTAAATCAATTACTTAACTCTGGGTGAATAAAAAAAATAAAACAACAAGTTAATTCTATCCTTAAACTCTGCCAGTTAGATATTTTGTCATTTTCTAAACTCTCTATTCTGTCGATCAACTCTGCAGTTAGTCATTGGTGACAACTGCCAGTTCTGTCAGTGCAACTCCAATTAGCTTTGGGATCTCTATCTGTCGGGCATCATAGGATTTTTTTTCATTGGGAAACACTATCTTCTACTCGTCAGGCATCACTGTGACTTTTACTTTTCCTTTACCGATGGTGTGCACTATGTTGGTGTTGTCTGTCACTTAGTGAATACTTGACTTTTATGCATTGCTGAAAGCATAATCTCTGTTCCATTGAGTCTCTTGAAGTCTTTGGCATTATGTACATGACTATACTGATGATATCAATTTGACATCAATGACAATACAAACCATTAACTATTTTAATGTCTTGCATCATCTTCAACTTAACATTATCGAACATTCAATTAGTTACATGTCATCATATTTAACATGGAAACCCAATATGGGAAAAACCACCAATAACATGCTATCAAATTTTCACTCTTCTGAAGTGAGCTTTGTTAGGAGCCAACCCTGTTAAAGGTTACAAAACACATTGCTAAATGTGACATGGTTAAAGGATTTAATCACCCTATTAGGAGTGGCCTTTTTAGAGGACTTAGAACATTCCACCTCAATGTCACCTTGCTCAAAGGATTTATACAATGACTTTTAGCTCAATGTGGTTAAAGGATTTTGACTGATACAATGGTTAGAAAGTAATCAGTAGGTGTGATCTGATACATACAACTTACTTTGAAGATCCAAGTCCAATTTATCTCTAATGCTAACTCACTGAGTGACCTCCATTCTCATTTCATTTTTCAAATCTACTTGGAAATCTGTCAAGCAATCACTTTTGCAACTCTCTCCTTCTCCGTTCATCCTGCTCTGCTAGATCATGCCAATCAATCAATTAACAATGCAATCCTCTTGCATACACTGCATACTTTATGAATAACCCCTTGAGGCTATCATATACCTCTTCATCTAGGTCAAATAAATCTTTTTTTTCTTAATCGGGATCATATATCTTAGGTTAGGTCAGATCCAATGAATCTTTCCATCTTTACATTTAGTTTACTTCTCCAAAGCAATCACAAATTAAATATTTGATCCATGCATTAATTACGATTACCTATGCATTTAAATAGTGTGGACCAATCATTCTTATCCTTAATTAACTTTACATATCCCAATAAAATAAACTATGTCAGCCAGAGATCTGAAATCTCAAAAATTACAAAAATACTGCTGCCCGGCCAACACTGTGTTCCTCGACAATTTACTGGCACTCGGTCATCACTAACTTCGCTCGACATTTTATTGGCGCTCAGCATAAACTGTTCATAGTAAACTATCATCAAAAGATAAACAACACATTACTTTTCCAATGTTCCAACTGGTCAAGTACCCTTGTGATTTCCCATAACTCAACCATTCCACTTGGTCTTCCTGTTAAATCTCCTTCATCAAGAAATAGATATGGTACTCAAATAGATAGCAATAGTCTTACCAATTAAGGTTTGACATCAATGAAAAAACAATAATTGTTTCCATTGTAGCTTTCCAACAATCTTTCCAAAAATATCCCTCTTGGCATTGATGGAAACACTAAACAATAAAACAATAATTTTCAACCATAGTTACCATACAATCCACAAAATTCTGCCTGTGTTCCTTGATATGAATAAATATTCATTAATGTCTTTAGCTTCATTCTGATTCTCATTTTGTCAAACTTTTTCTCCCTCTGTGTCTGTGATCACACTGAAATCTTTCTATTTCTGTTCATCTGTAGACTCCCTCTTTCGTTAATCTCTCCCTCTTTGACAACAATCTCTTTTTAGTAATCTCTTTTTCTCTAAGTAGTGAACTCTCCCTCTTTTACTAAACTTCTCCCTATTTGACAAAAATTCCAAAGATGTTGACATCTTCATCATGCATATTCATCTATTCTAAACTCTGTATCATGTTGTTCCTATCATCTTGCTTATGACTTGTCCTCTTTTCTATTCAAGTCTTACTTTCACAGCTTTAGGCAACATCCTAAAGTGTGTCTGCATGTGCATCAATGTGTAAAATATTCTAAATATAACATTTGATGCAACAGTTCCATTATGAACTAATTAGCCTCAGTTAGGGGAATCACCCCTAATTTACCTTGCTGATACTCATGAGCATCCTTGGGTAGTGCCTTTGTAAATATGTCGGCTAACTATTCCTTAGTATTCACATATTCTAGTCTCACTTCCTTTTTCTGAACTAGGTCCCTCAAGTAATGATACTTGATAGCTATATGCTTTGTCTTAGAGTGCATTACAGGGTTCTTATAAATATTAATGGCACTCATGGTATCACAATATATGACAACTAGTTCTATGATCTCCTCTTTCATACATTTCAGTAGTATCTTCAACAACACAATATTAGAACAATTAACTGCTACTGCCACATACTCGGCTTCAACTGTAGATTGTGAGGTGCAATTTTGTTTCTTGCTCATCCATGAAACCAATTTCTTTCCTAAAAGAAATTCTCCTCCCATGGTGCTCTTTCTACCATCCACATTTCCAGCCCAATCAGAATCAATATAAACTCTGAGTTCAAACTTATCATTTTTTTGTAATACAAACCATATTCATCAGTTCCTTTCAAATATCTCAGAATCCTTTTTGCGGCCATCATATGTGTCTCCTTAGGATTGGCAGAAAATCTTGCAACAATACCAGCAGATGCTGCAATATTAGGTCTGATGTGTACAACATATTGCAGCTTTCCAATCATTGACTTGTAAAGGGTTTGATTTACTTCTTTTTTTCATCATTTTTTGTTAACTTCTGTCCAGTAGCCATGGGAGTACTCACTGGTTTTGAATCTTCCATTCCAAAAAATTTAATATCTCCTTGACATATTTTGATTGAGTAATATAGATACCATTCTTCATCTGATATATTTGTAAGCCAACAACAAAACTTATCTCACCAAACATAAACATTTCAAATTCAGTTTGAATCTCCTTTGCAAATGATTGGCATAACACATCTTGTCCACAAAATATAATGTCATCAACAAAAATTTCAGCTAATTAAGTACCTTTACTTTGCTTTGTCTTCAAATACAGATTGTTGTTGTAATTGGTTCTAGAAAATCCAATCTTCATTAGATAATTGTGCAATCTCTCATACCATTCTCTTGGCGCTTGCTTCATTCCATATAGTGCTTTGTGTAATTTGCAAACCATGTTCCTCTTATTTGGGTCAACAAATCCATTAGCTTGTTCAATGTAAAATTCTTCTTCTAATATTCCATTTAGAAATGTTGACTTTACATCCATTTGATAAACTTTAAAACCTCTATAGGCTGCATATGCAAGTAAGGTTCTTACTCCTTCCAATCTTGCAACTGGGGAAAATGTTTCTCCATAATAAATTCCTTCCTCTTGTGCATAACCCTTGCATACCAGTCTATATTTGTTTCTTGTTACCTCTCCATGTTCATTCAGCTTATTTCTGAATACCCACTTAGTACCAATTACATTTTTATCATTTGGCCTAGGTACAAGTGTCCAAGTATTGTTCTTCTCAATCTGTTTGATTTCTTCATTCATGGCTTGTATCCAGTCTTCATTGTCTAAGGAATCTTTTATTGTTTTAGGCTAAAAATCACATAACAAGCATGTATCTTCTCTCAGCTTACTTCTTGTCATGACTACAATATCCTTTGATCCTATTATTTGATCAGATTTATGGTGGCTCCTTACATACTTTGCTAGAGTAGGTTCTTTTTCTGCTTTAGATTGATCATTCATGTTCAATTCAGGTTGATTTTGTGAATTAGCATCTCCATCAGATATCTTGGCAATTACCTCCTATTGCCCGACAATCTCAGTCTCTGACTTGGTAAGTGCTAGCTATTGCTTGGCAACCTCATTCTTAGGTTCAGGTAATGTGTTAGAATCTTCCTCATCCATATAGACAAATAACTTGTAACTTTAAGGTTCCTATGTGCTTTCAGCTTCATTTCTTTCTGTATACTCATCAATTCTAACATTTTCACTTTCCACAATTTTTGTTAGTGTTAGAATTCAAACACTTATATGCTTTAATATTTGTTGAATAAACAAGAAATATGCCTTCCTCACCTTTAGCATCAAGTTTTCCATTTTTGTTATCCTTTAGTATGAAACATTTTCTTCCAAAAACTTTGAAATATCTTACATTAGGTGCATATCCATACCATAGCTCATAAGGTGTAGCATTAGTACCTTTCTTGACTTGTACTCTGTTCAGGGTATAGACTACTGTGATTACTTCTTCTCTCAAATATTTTTGTGCAACATTTTCCTCCACCATTAGTGTTCTGGCACAATCCATGATAGATCTGTTCCTTATTTCAGCAATACCATTATGTGGTGGTGTCTTGGGTGCAGACATCTGTCTTTTTATCCCTTGGTCATTGCAGAACCTATTAAACTCACTATAAATAAACTCACCTCCTCTGTCAGATCTTAAAAATTTCATGCTTTTACCTGTTTCCTTTTCAACTTTTTCCAAGTACCACTTAAATAACTAGAATGCATCATTTTTTTCTTTAAGAAACATAACAGTCATCATTCCTAATTGATAATGCTTACACGTTGCATTTTTAGGTTTCTTTAACTTAGACACCCCTCTAACCTTTTTCAATTTACTTATGCTTACCAAGTTATCAAAGTTAAAATGACACAACCTTTTATGCCATAACCAAACATCATTATATTGTGCAAACAAGCATGTCTCATCAGTTAAATCTAGATAGATTAAGTTACCTTTAGTCTTCTCACCACTTCCAACTAGTTCTCCATTGGCATCATAGATCTTTGATTTCCTATGATGGAAGTCAACTCTGTAACCAGAACTATTCAGCTGTGCAACACTCAATAAATTATAGTTAAGATCATCAACCCAATATACATTGTCATATTTGATCTTGTCAATCAAGTTAATTGATCCTTTCCCTTTAACAAGATATGGTGCATCATTACCAAATTTAACATAACCATCTTTACACTGATCTAAGGTTTCAAATTTATCTTTATCACCAGTCATGTGATGTGAACAACCACTGTTAATGATCCAACGGACACCTTTACTAATATAAGAAATTACTGCAGTTCTTTAAGTCTTCAAACTCATGATAGTTCAGCAATGATGCAATCTCCAACATTTCTTGATTGTGCTCTTGCTTTTCTCTTAACTGTGTAGCTATGGAAAGTGTAGTGGGGGCTACATAATCATGTTCAATATAGTACTTCACAGAATCACCAATACCAGCCAGATGCAATTTCATCAAACTCTTCCATGTAGGGAAGTTATGTATGTTCAGCTTCAGTACCTCCTTTTTATACATCTTGATATTTTTCTCCAAGTACCTTCAAACTATTTTCAAGAGACCAAGGCTCTGATACCAATTGTTAGAATGAATTTAGAATAACTGAGAGGGGGGGTGAATCAGTTATCCTCAGGTATAGATGTGCCCATTTAAACTTTATACCAATTTGAACAACTCAGATCTGCTCAGCAAAAATAACATAAAACAACAACATACATATGCAGTTTACTGTTCAGATATAATCAACTTGTAGAAACTTAACAGTAAAACACAACATACACATTCACACAAGTTGACACCAGTATTTAAGGTGGAAACCCAATATGGAAAAAACTACCAATAACATGCTATCAACTTTCCACTCTTCTGAAGTGAGCTCTGTTACGAGCCAACCCTGTTAAAGGTTACAAAACACATTGCTAAATGTGACATGGTTAAAGGATTTAGTCACCCTGTTAGGAGTGGCCTTGTTAGAGGACTTAGAACATTCCACCTCAATGTAACCTTGCTCAAAGGATTTATACAATGACTGTTAGGTCAACCTGGTTAAAGGATTTTGACTGATACAATGGTTAGAAAGTAATCAAGAGGTGTGATCTAATACATACAACTTACTTTGCAAATCCAGATCCAATTTAGCTCTAATGCTAACTCATTGAGTGGCCTCCATTCTTATTTAATTCTTCAGATCTGCTTGGAAATCTGTCAAGAAATCACTTTCACAACTCTCTGCTTCTTTGTTCAGCCTTCTCTGCTAGATCATGCCAATTAGTTCATTAACAATGCAATCCTCTTTCATACACTACATACTTTATGAATAACCCCTTGAGGTTATCATATACCTCTTCATCTAGGTCAGATAAATCTTTTTCCGCTTAATCAAGATTGTAGATCTTAGGTTAGGTCAGATCCAACGGATCTTTCCATCTTTACATTTAATTTACTTCTTCAAAGAAATCACAAACTAAATCTTTGATCCATGCATTAATTATGGTTACCCGTGCATTTAAATAGTGTGGACCAATCGTGCTTATCCTCAATTAACTTTACATATCCCAATAAAATCAACTATGTCAGCCAGAGATCTCAAATCTCAACAATTAAAAAAATACTGTTGCCCAGCCAACACTATGTTCCTCAGCAATTTACTGGTGCTCGGTCATCACTGACTTCACTCAGCATTTTACTGGTGCTCGACATAAACTGTTCATAGTAAACTGTCATCGAAAGATTAAAAAACACATTACTTTACCAATGTGCCAACTGATCAAGTACCCTTGTGATTTCTCATAACTCAACCATTCCACTTGGTCTTCTTGTTAAATCTCCTTCATCAATCAATAGATATGGTACTCAAATAGATAGCAATAGTCTTACCAGTTAAGGTTTCACATCAATGACAAAACAATAATTGTTTCCATTGTATCTTTCCAACAGTTTTGCTTTGTTCTCTATGGTTATCATTCTGATTATAGATTGGATCATTCTATATGATCTATCATCAAAATAAAATGAAGTTTCACTCTTTTATCTATGTGATTGGCAAGTATTAATGACAAATACAATGAAAATTATATAAATTCTACAGCTCATTAAAATAGATAGTAGATTTAAGAATTAAATGAGTGTACATTTTTTTCTATCAACATTTCAGATCATATTGTGAGATCTATCATCAGAATGAAATGTCATTTTACTCTGCTCTCTATGGTTATCATTTTGTTGATGGATTGGATCAACCTATATCAACTATTGTCAAGATAGAAGTACATTATGGTGATAGTGTTGGAAAGATTGCTACAATGTAGACAATTGTTATTTTCATTGATCTCAAACCTTAACTGGTGAGACTATTGTTGTATGTTTGAGTACATTATCCATTGATTGATGAAGATTTGAAAAGAATGGGATAACAAGAAGACCAAGGAAATGGTTGAGTTATGAGTATACACCAAGGTACTTGATCATTTGGCACTTTCGAAAAGTGATACGTTATTTATCTATCACTGACAGTTCACTGCAAGGTCAATGCCGAGCAAAGAAAATTCGATGTCGAGCAAAGTGAAAGGTGATGCCAAGCAAAGAAAAGATGATACCAAGCACCAGTAAAATTCTGAGGGAGACAGAGAAACCCAAGCAAAAGTATTTTGATTATTGATGAGATTTGAGATCTATGGCCAACATAGTTAATTTTATTGGGATATACATTATTAATTAAGATTGGTCCACATTCATTTAATGCACGGGAAACAGTTATTAGTGCATGGATTCAATGGTTAATTAATGACTATATTGGAGAAGTAAATTAAATGTAAAGATGGAAAGATCCATTGGATTTGACCTAACCCAAGATCTACAATCTTGAATAAGCGGAAAAATATTTATCTGACCTAGATGAAGAGGTATAATATAACCTACTGTGGTTATTGTTATGGTATCCAAGTATAAGGAGAAGTTGAATGTAAAGTGTTGCATGGTTAACTGACTGATTGGCAAGACCTAGGAGAGAAGGTTGAGCAGAAAAGCAGAAAGAGATTGCTTGACAGATTTCCAAGAAGATCTAAAGTTTGAGATGACAATGGAGGCCACTCAGTGAATTAGCATTAGAACTAAAAATGGATCTGGATTTGCAAAGTAAGTTGTATGTATCAAATCACACCTGCTGATTACTTTCTAACCATTGTATCAGTTCAAATCCTTTAACCAAGTTGACCTAACAGTCATTATATAAATCCTTTGAACAAGGTGACATTCAGATTGGAAGGTTCTAAGTCCTCTAGCAAGGCCACTCCTAATAGGGTGATTAAATCCTTTAACCAGGTCACATTTGATAGTGTATTTTATAACCTTTAACAGGGTTGGCTCCTCACAGGGCATCACTTTAGAAGAGTGAAATTTTGGTAGCATGTTACTGGTGTTTTTTCCCTTATTAGGTTTCCATGTGAAATCATGGTGTCAAAATGTGTGAATGTTATTGTTGTCTTTTACTGTTAAGTTTCTGCAAGCTTATTTCATGAGTATAGTAAACTACACACTTTTGTTTTTTATTACTACCAAGCATATCTAAGTTGTTAAAGTTGGTTTAAAGTTTTATATGCTCACATCTAGACCTGAGGATAACTGAATCACCCCCCTCTCAGTTATCCTAAATTCATCCTAACAATTGGTATCAGAGCTATGTTCTCTTGAAAAGTTTGAAGGTACTTGGAGATAAAGATCAAGATGTATAAAAGGGATGGACTGAAGATCGACAAGGAAAACTTTCCTGCATGGCAAAGTTTGATGAAACTTCACTTGGTCAGTATTGGTGATTTTGCTAAACAACATATTGAAATAGAATATGTAGCCCGTACTGGAGTTCTGAATGCTGCACAACTAAGAGAGAAGCATGAACATAATCAAGCAATGCTGGAACTTGCATCATCTTTGAACTATCATGAATTTGAGGACATCAAAGATTGTACAAGTGCAAAGCAGATGTGGGATACCCTTGCAACCATATATGCAAAATTTGAAAGCTTAAGAGGTAATTTTGATGATTTAAAAATGCAAGAAGGAGAAAATATAGTGAAATATTATGATAGGATAAAGGAAGTTGTAAATGCTATTAGAGGAGCTAAGGGAGTCATTGATGAAGATACTATTATGACCAAGGTACTGAGAACACTTCTTCCTATTTATGCTATTAGAGTATCTATAATTAAAGAACTGAGATGTACTCCTAACAAAAATTTAACTCTGGAAAGTCTGGTAGGAAGACTTACTACATATGAGATGTCAAATTTTGACAACTATACTCCACAAGCTGTTGAATCTGCATTCAATTCATAGATGGTCATCAGTGAATCTAAGAAAGGAAAGAAATGTGTGGACAGTGATAGTGACACCTTAGATGATGATCTAGAAGAGCTTGAGGCACTTATGGCAAGAAGGCTAGCTGGAGGAAAAGGAAAATTCAAAGGTAAACTTCCTATTATTTGTTTTTCTTGTAACAAAGTTGGTCATATTGCTGCTAGATTTCCTGACAAGAATGAAAAGGATGAAAGAAGAGACAGTAAGTATAAGGACAGAAAGGATGACCGAGACTATAGAAAGTACAAGGACTACAAAGACAAAGGTAAGAAATCTTTCTATATAGCTGAAGAAGCTTCTGAAAGTGAATCTGACAAATCTAATGAAAATGATATAGAAATAGTGTATGTTGCAATGAAAGATGATTCTGATGATGATGAGAAAACTGCACTAATTTCTTATATGAGTAAAGGTGATCGTTGGATTATTGACAGTGGTTGTTCACATCACATGACTATTCATAAGAACAAATTTGAAACCTTAGATCAATCCAAAGGTGGATATGTTAAGTTTGGTAATGATACACCTTGTAGAGTCAAAGGAAAAGGATCAACTCAATTGACTAATAAGATTAGATGTGATGATCTATACTGGGTTGATGATCTTAAGTATAAATTGTTGAGTGTTTCACAGCTGAACACTTATGGAACTACAGAGTTGAATTCCATCACAGGAAAGCAAAGATCTATGATGCCAATGGAGAATTAGTTGGAGGTGGTGAGCAAACAAAAGCTAACTTGTTCTACCTAGATTTAGCTGAAGAGACATGCTTGTTTGCACAGTATAATGATGTTTGGTTATGGCATAAGAGGCTATGTCATGTTAACTTTGATAACTTAGTAAGCATAAGTAAATTGAAAAAGGTTAGAGGGCTGCCTAAGTTAAAGAAACCTAAGAATGCAATGTGTAAGCAATGTCAGTTGGGCAAAATGACTAAATCTAGTTTTAAAAGCAAAACTCATACTT
>MU227940.1:7316630-7331828 GCA_018584345.1 Thuja plicata | reverse complement strand
TTGGTTCACTTATTATGTGTACATTTTTCTATTTTCAAGAATATTTTCCTTCAGTAGGAAAATTTGTATGGGACTCTACCAAACCGGTAACCCTACAAATTAGTGAACTGATTAAGTCACTAGGAGACAATTTTGATTCTGTAATGTCTACATACTTCCTTGAGTTCAAGGAAAAGATGATGGAAAGAACTAGGATTCATGAGAAACTAGTTGAGAAACACAGGGATGAAATATGTTTCATGGTAGATACAGACTTCACACACATCAAACCGGTTGTACCAAGAACTGCTTGGTTATCATCATTAGACTATGAGATCAATATTGATCTAGCTACTAGTGCAATTGAGACACTACTCAATGAGCCCATTGATAAGAAACAACCAAGGTTTGGTACATATGAAGAGGCCAAATCTAAGATAAAACATGGCCTACAAGTCAAAAAGACTATAAACAAGAAAGATAAAATGATAAAGAATCTCAAGAGGATTCTATCGGTCATAGAGGAGGAAGAACAGAATCAGCAAGAGGAAATTGATGAACAGGGTACCATCAGTGAAACACAAAAGAAAAAGAAATTAGATACAGAGGCCACTGAATCTGATGCACCTCCATCTCCACCTCCTGCTAAGAAACAAAGGACAAGAATTCAGACTACTACAATGGATACAACACCACTCAAGAAAGGTCAAGTAAGGACCTATATAAGGAAGAAACCAGAAAAAAGAGCAAGATAGCAACCACTCAAATCCACACCACCAAAGAAAAGAAAAAGGTTTGTTAAAATATGGGTTGACTTGGATGACACCAAAGATGATGAACCAGATGTAGTTAACCAGAACTTTAGAAACCAAATGGTAGATGAAGCTGCCAAATTAATTGCTACCCATGGTACAATGACTGATAAAAAGATCAGGCAGTGGGATACATTGAATCTAGAAGATAAAAATAAGATACATGATGCAGTCATCAAATCAATGATTAAAAACAAGTATGCCCTTGCTGAATTTGTAAGTCAAATACCTGAGGAGCTAGGTAAAAGGATATACCAACAATGGTCATATGCCTTACAAATGGAAAGAGAAGCAAGATAAATAATTCTTGTAAGATTGATGCCTCTTGAATCCAAGTTTGAAGAAATACAAGAGGTACTAAAGAAACACTCAAGTAAATTTGTAGCCAAAATAAGGGCTTACAAAGTACTAGAGAGCAAGTTTATAGAACTAGATTTGATGATAGAGACCAAATGGAGACATCTCCTAGATCTACCAGCAGAATCATCAAGTGTTGAGAAGCAATTACTTCTCACAAACACACCTCACAAATAGGAGGAGTTAGATAATGCAAGTCCTCAACATATTGCTCTAGACAATCAGGAGAGTGATGATGAGCCTAGTAACTTGAATACAGGCATGGATGACATTGTCCAAGATATCACTCACTATGACTCCGACAATGATCCCAAGAAGAAAGATGATGTGATATTTATCACACTCAAGGATCAACAAAGTCATCAAGCACTAAAAATATTAGATGATAAGATAATTGATATTACAGATGAAGAAGTGCAAGACACTTCAATCATGCACGCAAAAGTGAAAGACCCTACAGAATCCATACAGAAATATTAAAATGTCACTAATGACAAGGACATTACCGATGAGTAGGACATCAATATTGACAAATCCCAAGCAGCAACACAAAGTAACATGCTTGTCCTAGTAAAGGCAATAAACATACTAGAGAGCAAGGAAGGATCAAATGAAAAGGAAACAAGCACACCCACAGACAAGGGAGAAGGAGAAGGAAAAGCAACTATAGATACACTTGCAGAGAAAGCTACAACCGATGATCAGAAGGATATTGATCAGAAAAGGGAAGAAAATCAAATAGAAACAGGGGAAAAGCATTTAGAACATGGTGAATAATGAAAGAAGGATGACACAACAAAGAAATTAGGAGCACATTCTACAAAAACACCCAAGGTAAATGAAGAGACATCTTCACATAACCAATAGGTGCAAACTGAGTATAAAACACAAGATGCTTCATCAACAAAACCTTCACCAAGTAACTCAGAGCGTACAAATGAACTAGCTTTAGTAGTTCATACATCTGCATCCCCTAAGATCTCAAAGAAGAAGAAAGGAAAGAACAAAAATCTAGTAACTCTGGATGAGATAATTGAGATACCAATTTCTGATCCAAGAACATTGGATCCAAAAATGTTAACAAAATATGTAAAGCTATGTGAGAGAAAGGCCATTCAAGATAAGATGAAACAAGCAGAAAAGGAGGCCAAGGTACTCGAAGTAGCAAGAGATATACTTCAACAAATTGTACCAGACACAGACATTGATCAGAAAATTCCAATAATTGATCAACTGGTAACACTCACGGATGCAATAACATCTTAGAATACTGATGCTGAGAAAACTATGGAAGAGAGACTGGAGAAAAAGTATGAATTAAAACTCGCAGAGAAGATAAGCTAGGAAGTGGCACTCAAAAAGGTCAAGCTATCTAAATTGGTAAGTGAAATTGAACCACTTTTATCAGAAGTTGTTACACTAATTAAGAAATTGTGCACCTTAGATCAACTCACTAAGGAGTATACCAACAAGATAGAAAAAATAGATGCTAATCTTTAGTCCAGTGCACAAATTCTAGCCAACACAGCAGAAGCACTTAAATTGCACAAAAGTAGATAATACAGGCTAGGAAGCAGATAGGACATTCAATTTGCAAAAATGAAATACAGAGATGAAGTCAATGAGCTACAAGTTAAGCTCTTACCAACACTTACACTAATGCAACAAAATATGACACAGGCAAATACACTAATTGCCACCCTTGAAATGTATGTCCTGGAAAGCATATATGATATGCACACAAGGCTTGAGCTACAACATATGGCACTCAAACAATTGAAATAACAATGGGAGAAACTACTAGAAGATATCAAACTTACCCATTCTAATGTTTTTGACACATTGTAAGTTACACATTTTTTTCATAATTTTTTGACATTTTGTAATTTGTACGTTTTTGTCATCAGTATAAAAGAAAGGGGGAATTTGATATGTATATCACCTCAATTAAAAGGAGGAAATAATGTATAGTGGAAGAAAAAGAAAGGGGGAGTCATATTATGACAAGGAAATACACATGGTGTAATAATTTCAGTATTATGCACATATCAGTTTTTTATACTAATGTCAAAGGGGGAGATTGAAGGCATTATTTTTCCATTAGTATACTTAGAGAAAAACATGATATGCACCATTGGTTTAGTCTAAACCGACAGACAAGGCACAACACTATCCAACACTATGGTTACCCGACGAACACTGTCAAGTGTTACTCGATGATAAAAAGATAAGGATACCCGACGAAGTATCAACAGTGCTACCCAACGAACAACAAAGAGAGGAACCCGAAAGATATAGGGAACCCGACGAACAGTTTAGAAAAGAAACATCAACAGAATGCAAGTTCAAACTGATAGCCAAGAACTGACAGTCAGTTACATCCCGCAAAAAGTGGATCTGACTTTCCATGTTAGATAAATCATTGAAGTTGTATTTATAACTTCTTGATTTTCTTTTTAATCCATTATGTGTGGAGGAAGCAATGTAATATTTATTGTTTCAATTCATTTCACTATTTTAAAACATGCAAACTAAAGATCAAGTTCAAGTTGTAAACCTTGGATCTGAGAGTTTACATTGTAAGTCATGAATTCCAAGATAGGTCAAATAACTTGTATAAATAGGTGCTCGACACATTCAAAATAGTTGTTGTTCAATGAAGATAGTATCCACAGAGAGAAACTAAAGACCAAACAGAGAATTCATGCAAAAGAACACAAATAGATTCAAATCAGTTTTCAAGAACAGAACAAAGGCTATCAACAAGCAGAGAAAAGGTATTCATCAATCACTTAAGGTGATATCATTATTGTAAAATATTTAATGGATCAATAAATTAGCAATAGTAGATTGCATACAGTCATGTCAATATTTGTACTCATTCTAACAAGTGTAGTACGCCATTGAAATCCTTTCAAGAAAGGTGGGCTTAACCATCCTGTTGTAAATCTCATAACTAAGTGCACACTTAAATCAATATCGCTAAAGCTCTTAACAAAGTAGATCTTAACAGGTCTCCACCTTAATACTCCTAACAGGGTAGATCATCAGAAGTGATCAAATTGTAAGCCTTAACTAGCTCCCTTCCATTCTGCAGATAGTGAAGTTTTGTGGGTGCCATCCCCACCGTAGTTTTTACTTCCTAATAGGAGTTTTCTGTGATATCATATCTTTTTTTATGTGTTTGTTAATTTCATGAATGTTTCTATGGATTATTGTAAATATTGTTAACAAACAATGTCTACATAAGAAAGAATAACAATAATGGTTGGTAAATCAGAATTGAATGATCACTAATGATAAATTGGGTAAAGTGTTAAATGTTTTAGAGGTACTGATTCACCCCTCTCCCTCTTAGTACTACTTCCCATCGAGTCCAACATCACTGACAGTTCACTGGAAGGTCAATGCTGAGCAAAGAAAAGTTGATGTCGAGAAAAGTGAAAGGTGATGCCGAGCAAAGAAAAGATGATGTTGAGTGCCAGTGAAATGCCGAGGGAGACAGAGAAAGCCGAGCAACAATATTTTGATTATTAATGAGATTTGAGATCTATGGCCGACATAGTTAATTTTATTGGGATATACATTATTAATTAAGATTGGTCCACATTCATTTAATGCATGGGAAACCGTTATTAGCACATGGATTCAATGGTTAATTAATGACTATATTGGAGAAGTAAATTAAATGTAAAGAAGGAAAGATCTGTTGGATTTGACCTAACCTAAGATCTACAATCTTGAATAAGTGGCAAAAGATTTATCTAACCTAGATGAAGAGGTATAATATAACCTACTGTGGTTATTGTTACATGGTATCCAAGTATAAGGAGAAGTTGAATGCAAAATTTTTCATGGTTAATTGACTGATTGGCAAGACCTAGCAAATAAGGCTGAGCAGAGAAGTAGAAAGAGATTGCTTGACGGATTTCCAAGCAGATCTGAATTTTGAGATAAAAATGGAGGCCACTCAATGAATTAGCATTAGAACTAAAACTAGATCTGGATTTGCAAAGTAAGTTGTATGTATCAGATCACACCTGTTGATTAATTTCTAACCATTGTATCATGTCAAATCCTTTGACCAGGTTGACCTAACAGTCATTGTATAAATCCTTTGAACAAGGTGACATTTAGATTGGAATGTTCTAAGTCCTCTAGCAATGCCACTCCTAACAGGGTGATTAAAACCTTTAACCAGGTCACATTTGACAATGTGTTTTGTAACCTTTAACAGGGTTGGCTCCTCACAGGGCATCACTTTAGAAGAGTGAAATTTTGGTAGCATGTTACTGGTGGTTTTTCCCATATTGTGTTTCCACGTTAAATTATGGTGTCAAAATGTGTGAATGTTATTGTTGTGTTTTACTGTTAAGTTTCTGCAAGCTTATTTCATGAGTATAATAAATTGTACACTTTTGTTGTTTATTACTACCAAGAAGTTATGAGTTGTTAAAGTTGGTTTAAATTTTTATATGGGCACATCTGGACCTAAGGATAACTAATTCACCCCCCTCTCAGTTATTCTGAATTCATCCTAACAAATTGGTATCAGAGTTGTGTTCTCTTGAAAAGTTTGAAGGTACTTGGAGATAAAGATCAAGATGTATAAAAGGGATGGATCGAAGGTCAACAAGGAAAACTTTCTTGCATGGAAAAGTTTTATGAAACTTCACTTGGCAGGTATTTTTGATTCTGCTAAATGACATGTTGAAATAGAATATGTAGGCCCTACTGGAGTTCTGAATGCTGCACAACTAAGAGAGAAGCATGAACATAATCAAGCAATGCTAGAACTTGCATCATCTCTTAACTATCATGAATTTGAGGACATCAAAGATTGTACAAGAACAAAGAAGATGTGGGATGCCCTTCCAATCATCTATGGAGGTGATACAAATGTACTAAGAGCCAAATCTGAAATCTTGAGAGGTAAGTTTGATGATTTAAAAATGCAAGAAGGAGAAAATATAGTGAAATATTATGATAGGATAAAGGAAGTTGTAAATGCTATTAGAGGAGCTAAGGGAGTCATTGATGAAGATACTATTATGAGCAAGGTACTGAGAACACTTCTTTCTATGGTTATCATTCTGATTATAGATTGGCTCATTCTATATTATCTATCATCAAAATAAAATGAAGTTTCACTCTTTTATCTATATGATTGGCAAGTATTAATGACAAATACAATGAAAATTATATAGATTCTACAGCTCATTAAAATAGATAGTAGATTTAAGAATTAAATGAGTGTACATTTTTTTCTATCAACATTTCAGATCATATTGTGAGAGCTATCATCGGAATGAAATGTCGTTTCACTCTTCTCTCTATGGTTATCATTTTGTTGATGGATTGGATCAACATGTATCAACTATTGTCAAGATAGAACTGCATTCTGATGATAGATCACTCTTCTCTCCATTGTTATCATTTTGATGATTAGATCATCATGCATGATCTATTGTCCAAATAGAATATTGAAGTTTCATTATCTCACTATCAATTTCATTCTGATAATAGATCATATTGTATGATCTAAAATATTAATATGAAAAAACTAAACAATTCAATCTAGTAGAAATACAATTAATAATTCAAACAATTTTTCCTCAGGGAATATTTTTGAGGGAGGATATGCACTTCCAACAATTCAAACAGAGGATGAGAATGCCCACAACAACCGAGACTATGATAGAAAGAACGGCAGGGAGAGACTCCATAAAATTTGGAAGACTACATCCTAGAAAATTAGAGACCTGCATTTCGATCAATAGAAGGGAATATGGTAGAGAAGAGAAATTATGAGAGGTAAAATCTCTTTTAGATGATAATGATAGTATCGGTTGTTTAATAAATAGCTGCATTATCACATGAGGGGACTAGTTCATAGAAACGAATCTACCTAATTTGCTTCAACACATAGCCTAGAAAATACGAAATGGCTATGCAGGAGCCAAATTGTTGTAATTAAAAATCACAAAACAACTGTATTTTAATTTTAAATTTAATTAATAAATGCAAATAAAATATCAAATCAATAAATTGCACAAAAAAATGGGACACTACATCAATTTTTTTGTATT
The DNA here is from genome assembly GCA_018584345.1 of Thuja plicata. Lineage (NCBI taxonomy): Eukaryota > Viridiplantae > Streptophyta > Pinopsida > Cupressales > Cupressaceae > Thuja > Thuja plicata. Next base: position 7,324,591 of record MU227940.1, on the reverse strand, counting down.
AAATAAATTAAAAATCACAAAATATTTGTGTTATGATTTTAAATTTAATTAATAAATGCAAAGAAAATGTCAACCTAATAAATTGCACTAGAAAATGAGGTGCCATATCAATTTATTTGTATTTATTAAATAAATTAAAAATCACAAAAAACTATTATAATTTTAAATTTAATCAATAAATACAAGTAAAATGTCAACTCAACAAATTGCTCTAGAAAATGAGGTGCTATATCAATTTGTTTATATTTATTAAATAAATTAAAATTTAAAAAATAATTGTATTGTACTTTTAAATTTAATTAATAAATATAAACAAAGGTCAAATCAATAAATTGCACCCAAAATGGGGGCCATATCATTCATAATACAGTCCCAGAATCTCTTGGTTTTGTCACCTCCTCATGTACTCTATTTCATACTCTCTGTGCATGCCAGGGAGGTCTGCTAAGATATAAATATAAAAATACATGTTATATAATTTACATAAAAAGAGGTATGTAACGATTTGAATATGTCATACAAAAATGTTAGGCAATTAAGGACATGTAAGTTAGTGAAGTTAATGGCAATATAGAGATTTCCAGAAATTAAAACTATTTGAATTGAATGTATCGTATTGAAAGATTAATTGAGGATAGATTATATTTTGTAAGTTACTTAAGTGAAAGGTATTATATAATACTAATTGAGTTTAGATTCTATTTGTAAGCTAGTTAGGTTAAAGGTGTTATCTTCGTATCATTGATTGAGGTGCTTTATGGGAGGAGACTGTGTTTAAATTGGTAATTTATATTTCTTTATCTTTTGACACTCTAGTATAATTCCAAATATTGATGCAAAAATTTAGAAGAGAATTGAATCTAGAAGCAACATTCTCATAACTCAAAGAAAGTATACAAGGAAAATATAGAGGATTGAAAGTGAGTGTAGAGAAGATCCTTTTTTTTTGGTATTGGAGTATGGAAGCCCTAGGAAGAATTGGTGAAGAATTGGGCTAATTTATTGGAGTCAAGTAAGACTTATTCTTTGAAAAAATAAGAGATGTAAAATTTTACGTTAATATGGATAGAGATCTAAAAACAATACATATATTTATACATTATATCAAAGAAGGGAAGATGGCTCCAAAAAGCAGAGTTTGATTCTAACGCTTACGGACATAGATGCATCTTACAACCTAGGTTCCAATCTAATTGCTCAACCCTAGACACCAAAGACTCATTCAGATTCAAAAACCCTAACCTCGTTGAAGCCCCTTCACCAGTTGATGAAAAGTATGGAACAAAAGGAAAGGATAAGGCCAAGTTACCTTTAGCAAAATTGGATTATGGTCATAGCACAAAAGAGAAGGCCAAGTTACCTCATTAATTTTTTTACCTAAAATACCTATGTAAGTGTTCAAAGATTTCCAAAAATTCATAGATTCATTAATCTTTGATATACCCATCCAATTCCTTCCCTAAATCAAACCTTGTCTTACACAAGACTTAACAAATCTACCCAAACCTTCAGCCAGGATAACAAATAAATAAGAAACAATAGAGCCCCCTACCAAAGACCATGAGAAGCACTAAAGAAATTGGATGACTCCCATTTAATAAGAAAAAAAGAGAAATAAAGGTAACACAACTCAAGATCCTATTAACCCAATCAGACCCAAAACCAAAAGAAAGAAGAAAATTCTACAAAAAGATCTACTTGACCCTATCATAATCTTTGGCCATGTGCAGTTTCATGAACATTGACTTATCTTTAGAATCCACCATCAAATTAATAGCCTTTATATCAATCATAATCTTGTCAAGAATCTACTTAACTCCAACAAAATTTTCTGTCTTATTAGTAATTTGAATCTTGAGGCACACCTTGAGTACTTTTGCAATTAATTTAGTGATAATTTTTTATGCCACATTACACAAAGAAATAGGTCTAAATTGATCTAGAATTTTCACGTCTTCTTTTATTAGGGATAAGAGTTTAAAAAGTAGAATTTAGAGATTTTAACATTTTTTTTATTTCTATGAAACTCCTCAACCCCCTCTAGAAGATCAAATTTGATAATCTCTAGAATTCTTGATAAAATTTAATAGGAAATCCATCAAGGCCTAGGGCTTTACTTTCTTCATGTGAATTAATACTTTCTCCAATTCATGCATTGAGATGGTCCAAATGAGAACTCCCTTCATTAGAAACTAATAATTGAATGCATGTCAAAATAGAACTTTCTTCTTCTCTACCTGGGGGAGAGTCCTCATTGAAAATGAAAATAAATACCAAGAGGGCTTCCTAGAAATATCTCCCAGTGAAGACAATTCGGAACCTTCTAAAGACATAAGGTTACCCTTCCTTCTAGCCTTGACAAAATTATAAAAAAAATTAATGTTTGTGTCACTGTCTTGAAGCTAATCAATATAATATTTTTATTTCAAAAAATCTCCTCGTGTAGTTCCCATTCTTCCAACTCATTAATAGCTATAGAAACCTCTTTACTCAAATCTAGGGTCATTCCTTGGTCTTGGATTAGCCGAGTAATAGTATCCTACCAATATGAAGATGCTACCCTATTGGAATGAAGATTTCAAAAATATTGTGTGTTCCACTTCTTGAGCTTATACTTTACACACTGCATTCTTCTAACAAAGAAATACATAGTCCTACCATGAGTAGGTTTTATTTGTTGCCACTACTCAATAACTAGGTTTGGGAGAGAGAAATATCACAATCACATAAGAACATTTTTTTTGAAAAAAAGGACCCTGAAGGAAATAAATAAGAGTTTGATCAGGCAATGATCAAAACCTTTCCGATCCAAGATCTCATAGTTGATAGTCCACATATCCCTCATCCAATAAAAAGAGAGAAGGAATCTATTAAGCCTCTCAAAAATATCCTCCTCTCCACTTCTCTTGTTATTCCAAGTGAAGATATCATTATTTGTTTTCACACAATCAAGTTCAAGAAAACAATATTATCTTGAAAGAGACTAGATGACAAGTCTAATCAATCTTCCAACTTATTAATATTATATTGAAAGAGACTAGAGGACAAGTCTAATAAATAAAAAATACAAAAAATTGTATTATAATTTTAAATTTAATCAATAAATACAAACAAAATGTCAACTCAATAAATTACACCAGAAAATGAGGTGCCATATCAATTTGTTTGTATTTATTAAATAAATAAAAAATAAACAAAAATTTGTATTATAATTTTAAATTTAACTATTTAATACAAATAAAATGTCAACTCAATAAATTGCTCCAGAAAATTGGGTGCTATATCAATTTGTTTATATTTATTAAATAAATTAAAAATCACAAAATAACTGCATTGTACTTTTAAATTTAATTAATAAATACAAACAAAGTTCAAATCAATAAATTGCAGCCCAAAATGGGGGGCCATATCATTCATAATACAGTCCCAGAATCTCTTGGTTTTGTCACCTCCTCGGGTACTGTAGTTCATAAGCTTTGAAAGAAAAAAAAAATTTGTTGAATAGTGCATTTCTTCATGCCGCTCTCCACCCATGTCGGGGAGGTCTGCTAGGATATAAATATAAAAATAGATGATATATAATTTACATAAAAAGATGTATGTAATGATTTGAATATTTCATACAAAAAGATTAGCCAATTGAGGACATGTAAGTTAGTGAAGTCAATGGTAATATAGGGATTACGGAAATATTAAAACTATTTGAATCTAAATGTATCATATTAAAAGATTAATTGAGGATAGATTATATTTTTCAAGTTACTTAAGTGAAAGGCATTATACAATAGTAATTGATTTTAGATTCTATTTGTAAGCTAGTTAGGTTAAAGGTGTTATCTTCATACCATTGATTGAGGTGCTTTATGCGAGGAGACTCTGTTTAAATTTGTAATTTATATTTCTTTATCTTTTGACACTCTATTATGATTCCAAATATTGATGCAAAAATTTAGAAGAGAATTGAATCTAGAAGAAACATTCTCACAAGTCAAAGACATTATACAAGGGAAACATAGAGGACTGAAAGAAAGTGTAGAGAAGATCCTTTTTTTTGTTATTGGAGTATGGAAGCCCTAGGAAGATCTCATAGTTGATAGTCCACCTATCCCTCATCCAATAGAAAGAGACAAGGAATCTATTAATCCTCTCGAAAATATCATCCTCTCCCCTTCTCTTTTTATTCCAAGTGAAGATATTATTATTTGGTTTCACATCAATCAAGTTCAAGAAAACAATAATATCTTGAAAGAGACTAGAGGACAAGTCTAATCGATCTAACCCTTCACTTTTCTCCTCCAAACAAGAGGTACATTCAAGTCACCACCCATAGCTTGAGGAAGAAGAGGCATAAGGGAGTGAACATATCTAATGTGAGTCTAATGTTGTGTCTTACCCAAAAGATTAGTAAGACCATATACATTAATAAAAAGATAAGTTTTACTAGAGTCCAAACTAGAAGCAACAAAAGAAATATAAGAGTGGCTTGAGATCCACCACAGATGAATAATATTATTTTGGTTCTAAAGGGTCCCAAAAGCCTAAGATGTAGGTTTTTTAATGTTTTTAATACATTTAAATATAATAATGAACCTTAGGTTCACTCTTTGCAATTAGTTTGCACTTTTAGTGCATTTTTGAAAATGTTATCAAAATGTTGTCAAAAGTTATCAAGCAACTTTTTGACAACATTGCAACTTTGTGTTTGTAATGTCTAAGTGACTTCCCCAATGGGCATATGGTTTGAAATATAGTTGTAGCCATTGGGGAAAATCTTTCATATCCTTTTCAAGCGGGCGGAAAGTAGAGAGAGAGATACTCATGATGTAATTTATGTTTTGGAATCAATAAAATAACTCATTTTTCCTGCAACAGTCGATTTTCAAATTCCTATATGTATTTGTACGATCAGAATAGGTGATGAGACCAATTTGGATGTAAGGAACATTGAATCACTTTCATTTTTTTTTTTGTTTTAGGTATTTCAAGTGGTAGGGAAAGAAAGTAAGAGTATTTTCTTTGTACATTGTTTTGAAACCCTCCTGAACTAGGGTTTCCTCTGTAAATTTCATTTTTCTCTCATGTCCACCCTTCAAAATTCCTAATCCTTGGTGGAATGAGAGATTGGTATGTTTCATTTATGATTCTGGAGTTGGTTTCTAGGGAAGTCAATGCTGGTTCTTGGTTCAGAAGAATTAAGGTCGATATCTCTATGTGGTGACTAGACACCAAAATGGTAAAGTGTTGACATTCATACCTTGGGATTGAACCAAGACTTGTAATCAAGCCTAAAGTAGTTTTCGATCATTCCAAGTGAAATCCAAACTTTTTTTTTGTCCTTCTATAAGTATTTGGGGTACTTCCTTCAATAAAGTGACCTAATTTTCCAATTAGGCCTGTCTGACCTTGTTGAGTTTCAGTCTATTCCTCAGCACTTTAGGACCCTTGGCTTTGGGAATTGATAGTGCTCCTTATAGGTTACTTAGAACCATGTTTTGGTTCCTAGGGTCTAGTGGAAATTTTTGGAGTTATGATCCTTTAACCCTATAACTCGGGCTACTAGGAATTGGAGGCTCATTTAAGGAACAGTCATCTAAGGGTTACCTTGAACTTTCTCAATGGTTGGAACATTTTCTATTGAACCTATAATGACCTTTGACAAAATGGTTCAACCCCTAAAAATTTAGATTGTTATTTGCACCATATGAATAAATCAAATATTGGTTCCATAAGTAATAGCATTGAAGAAATGCACCACACATCTTGATGTAAGTGTTGAGTTCATGACAAGATGTTGTTAGGAGTTTACTCAGAGTATTGTGATCCTTTGTAAAGGTGTAAGTCTAGGCTTTTTGGGTTGGTGTGTGTATAACCCCATTAGTTGGTTTAATAAGGAAGTTCTATATTAACCGAGTTCACTCGGGAAATGTAGTAATTTTAGTTTCAACTGAGTGATGGTCGGGCATCGAAAGATTACAGTGTCCACTGAGCTATGAATTTATTGTTAACCAAATGACAATACTTATCAAAAAAATAGTGATACCTTGTTTTCTGGCCTATCACTTGCATCAAGTGGTATCAAAGCAACTTTTATATCTTTGGACTAACTCAAGTTCCAGACATGTCAGATGGAGGAGATGACAGTGAACTTCCAAATAGAATGACCAATGCAGAACTACTGAGAGTAGTGAAAGAGCATGATGTAGAAATGAAGTGGACGAGGCAAGAGATGGAGAATCTTATGAAACAAGTCAACAAAGGGAGTAGTGGAATCTCTGGGGTTGAGAAGAGGAGAGTGACGAAGGAGCCCCTTTGCAGGATGAAGAGGAGATCCCTGCAGACCAGAGGCTACTTGTGAAGACTTTGAAGTCTATGGAGAGGAGAATCATGGACACTAAGCTTGATCTGCCTTTCTACAGTGGAAACATGGATGCAAAAGAAGTCATGGACTGGATGGATGCACTCACTAGTTTCTTTGACTGTGAGGAGATACCAAAACAACAAAGGGTGAAGATAGAAAAGTCCAAGTTAAAGGGATCTTCCCTAACTTAGTGGAACTTCACTCCAGAAGAGAGGGTGAAGATAGATAAGAATATAGTTGACACATGGAAGAAGATGATGAACTTAGTGAAAGAGGCTCTTGTTCCAGAAGATTATGAAGTGCAACTTCATAAGAAAAGACAAAGCTTGAGACAAAAAATGATGGATATCTCAGGGTATACTTAAGAGTTTAGTAGGCTCTTGATGAAATATAAGATGGTAGAGACAAAGAGTGTCAAGCTTGCAAGGTAAATGCAAGGACTAAGAATAAATATTCAGTATGAGTTGAGTTTATGCTCTCCTACTATAGTCCAATAGTGCTTTCAATTAGCACTAAAAGTTGAAGACAAATTCAAAAGAAGACAAGACCAAGGAACTGGAGGAAAGAGAAATAACAATCCTAATAAAAATTTCAGAGGAAGAGGAAATTCATGTGGTATAGGACAGTCAGGCAGTGACAGATGCATGGAGTAGAATCACAGAGGAAGAGATCAAGGAGATTCAAGAAAAAGAGGAGTCTTCATAGGAAAGAAACCTTTTGGTATGGGTAGGGGAAGATCCAATGAACCGCTAAGGTGTTTCAATTGCAATCAATTGGGACATCATGCAGGGAGATGCCCTGAGAAGAGGAACATCAATCAAGGTGAAAGAAGGGCACAGTTGGTCCAAGAAGACAATCAAGAACTAGAAGCTGAAGAAGGGACAGTCCTGATGATGAGACAAGTCTTCTTGCAAGTACCACACACTTAAGAACCACCCCAAAGGAAGCATCTTTTCAGAGCAAAGATCAAGTGCCAAGGAAAGGTATGTAACTTGTTAATAAACTCTGGTTCAAGGGATAATTTAATTTCTAAGGAAATGGTACAGAAATTAGAATTGAAGAAAACACCACGTCCTTTCCCTTATAATGTTTCTTGGCTCACTAAAGGGCAACAAACTCTAGTCACTGAACAGGCTATGGTAGAATTTTCTTTAGGAAACTTCAAGGATAAGGTCTTATGTGATGTTGTAGAGATGGATTCTTGCCATCTTCTTCTGGGAAGACCATGGAAATATGACATGGATGTGTTAGAATATGTAATCCTTCCTTGGTGAAATATATTATAAACCAAGGTAGTTTAGTTTATTTATTATGTAAGTAGGAGATTCCTATAGAATCCCTACATGAACACATGCCCTCTTGTCCATGTGTGAGGACATAATATTTATTTGTAATTTCTTTTATTCTAGATTCCTCCTTAAGAGGAAATAGCACAAGTGGCACACACATTATGAATGTGGCTCACATGCACATGGGAGTTACATTCAACTCCTTTCTTCTCATCTCTACATAAGAGATGCTTCTTTTCTCTTTATTACTTACTTTTCTCATTTCACTTGCAACACTTAGTTTACCATTCTTATTCTCTTGAAGCATTGTATGA
>MU227940.1:7298499-7311485 GCA_018584345.1 Thuja plicata | reverse complement strand
CTTGTCTCTTTTGTTGTTTCATTTTGGTGTATGCTCTAAGGATTAGCTTGATTCATGATAATCTTCCTTTTTCCTTACTCAATTGGATTAATTTGTTCCTAGCTTGAATTTATTTTCCATTTTAACAGGATGCCACCTACAGTTGTAGGAAGAACACCTATACCATTATTAGGGATGGTAAAAAATTTACAATCAAGCCACTTCCTGACCAAAAATTAGAGAAGCAATCCATTGTAATTGTGATAGGGGAAAAAGAAATGGTGAAAACATTGAAATAATTAGAAGAGGACATTTTCATATTGGTCATGAAGCCTAAAGAGAGGGAATAATCTGATAAAATAGCACCCATTCCAGTAGAGGTCAAAGAGTTGCTAAAGAAATGCAATGATGTCATAGAAAATAATCTACCGTCTACCCTCCCACCCCTTAAAGATATCACTCATTAGAGTGATCTAATACCAGGTTCCTCATTGCCAAATAAAGCACCCTATAAGATGACTCAAAATCAGAATGCAAAGATTTCGAAACAAGTCCAAGATATGATAGCTAAAGGCCTCATACAAAAATTATCAGTCCTTATGCAGTCCCTTATGCCTTAGAACCTAAAAAGGATGGCACATAAATGTTATACACTAACAGTGGGGCTATAAACAAAATAAAAATCAGTTACAGGTTCCCTAATCCAAGGATTGAAGACCTACTTGATCAACTTGGAACTGCTTGCTACTTTTATAAAATAGACTTAAAATCAAGATACCACCAAATAAAAATTAGGCCAAGGGACGAATTGAAGACTGCATTTAAGACAAATGAAGGGTTATTTGAGTGGCTTGTGATGCCATTTGGGCTAATTAATTCCCCAAGCACATTCATGAGACTCATGAATGATATTTTCATTGATTTCACTGGCCAATTTTTGTTATCTATCTTGATGATATACTAATTTTCAGTAGTAGAAGAGAAGAACATCTAAACCATTTGGACTAGGTCATAAAGAGACTTCATGACCACAAGATCATCATCAACTTGGATAAATGTACCTTCATGCAGAGGGTACTTACCTTTTGGGGTTTTTCATATCTAAAGGAACACTAAAAATGGATCCTAGCAAGGTGGAGGCCATTGTCAATTGGCCCACTCCAGGATCTTTCCAGTTTCTATAGGAAGTTGATAAAGAACTTCAATCATGTATGTGCTCCCATGTAGATACCATTAAAGATGGTAATAAAACTAAGTTTTCCTGGACTAATGAGGCAAATAATGCTTTTGATTATTTGAATAATAGGGTGGCTCAATACCCTATCTTGACCTTACCTGATTTTAGGAAGATATTTATTATGGAAACAAATGCTAGCAACCTAGCCATTGGTGCTTTCCTAAGTCAAGAAAGGAAGCCTATAGCTTTATTCTCTTAAAAACTAAATGATGCTAAGAAAAGATATTCAACTTATGACCTTCAATTGTATGCAGTAGTATAGGCCCTCAAAAAGTGGAGACACTACCTTTTACCAAAATAAATTGTTGTCTATACTGACAACCATGCACTAATATTTCTAAATTCTCAAGAAAAATTAAGTGTTAAGCATATAAAATGGATGGAACAATTGCAGGCATGCACCTTCACATTGAAGCACAAGAAAGGACAAGGAAACAAGGTTGTTGATGCCCTCAGCAGAAGGGTTGTTCTTATTGAACAAGTAAAAATAAAAAGTATTGGGATTGATGCTCTGAAGAATCTCTATGTAGGTGAACCAAACTTTGGAGAAGCATTCAAGGTTTGTTCTCAACTAGTAGGAAAATATCACACTAAATTTTCTTCATTTCTCATTCAAAATGATGTTGTGTTCAAAGGTTCTCAACTTTGCATACCTAGGTGTTCTATGAGACTTAATATCATCAAAGAGAAACATTGTGGTGGCATGGGTGGCCATTTTAGCATAGATAAAACTCTAGACCAGATTAAGAGAAGTTTCTTTTGGCCAAAGATAATAAATGATGTCAAGAAATTTGTGGAAGCGTGCACTATCTGTCAGCAAGCTAAGGGTGTGTCTACTAATTAGGGGTTATACCAACCTTTGCCAATACCTACTAGGCCTTAGGAGTCAATATCCATGGATTTTGTTATGAGCCTTCCTAGGAGTAAACAAGGATTTGACAATGTCTTATTTATTGTACACAGGTTAAGCAATATAGTGCACTTTGTCCCTTGCAAAAGTAAAAATGATGCCTCCCACATTGCCCAACTCTTCTTCAAACAAGTTGTCAGAATTCATGGACTACCAAAAACAATAGTCTCAGACATGTATGTTAAGTTTCAAGGACATTTTTGGCATACACTCCATAATAAATTAGGGACAAAATTAACCTACAGCTCTGCATATCACCCACAAACTGATGGCTAATCAGAAGTGGTGAATAGATCACTTGGGCATCTTCTCAGATGTCTAACTAAAAAAAATAATTTGAGTTGGGATGTCATCTTCCCAGAGAAAGAATTTTCTTTTAATGATTCCCTTAATAGATCCACTGGAAAAACACCTTTCCTAGCCATATATGGTTTTCACCCAATAGGGCCATTGGATCTAATAGACTTACCTTCAAACTTCAAAGTCAGTGCTCAGGAAGAAGAATTGGTACAACTCATTACCCAAGTTCAAGAAGAAGTCAAGTCTAAACTACTGCAGAAAACTCAAAGGTATAATGAGAAAGCAGATAAGAGAAGGAGAGAAGTTCATTTGTAGATTGGGGATAAATTTTGCCATATCTCAAGAAAGAGAGACTACGAAAGGGTAGATACTCCAAACTACACATGAAGAGAGTTGGCACATGCACAATTTTGCACAAAATGAGTGAAAATGCTTATGAAATATCTCTTCCCTCTACCTTGTATATTTCTCCAATATTTAACATAGTTGATCTAACCCCTCATAAAGGTGATGCAGGTTGTGATGATGTAGGTACTTAAAACATCTCAGATCCTTCAGATGCTTCAGATTTTGTTACAAATCTCCCTCCTAGAAAAATAGTTAAATTAGAGACAATTTTGGAATCCAAAGTCCTCAAGAAGACCAGGTCCAAAACCTATATGTTGTACATTGACAAGTGGAAATTCCTACCTAAAATTGATTCTACATGGATGACCGAAGACCAGATTAAACATCATGGCACTTCCATTGATCAACTTGACTCAAGTAGGAACTTGAGTTCTAAAAATCATGGGGAGTATGGTGCAAGAGAACCCACTACATCAACTTAAAGATATCATCTTTATGCACGACTCCTAGGGGATCTTGAGGATGCCTAATTCCTAAGTGTTCCATTATAGTCTTTTGACCCAACTTGTAAGGCCTGGTTAAAAGATTTAGCATTCATAAGCCACTTGGTCAACCATGGTCAAAAGGATCCCAAAAGCCTAGTATTTAGGTTGTTTAATTTTTTTAAGACATTTAAGATAATAATGAACCTTAGGTTCACTCTTTGTAATAAGTTTGCACTTTTAGTGTATTTTTGAAAATGTTGTCAAAAGTTGTCAAGCAACTTTTTGACAAAATTGAAACTTTGTGTTTGTAATGTCTAAATGAATTCCCCAATGGGAATATGGTTTGAAATAGAGTTGTAACCATTACGTAAATCTTTCATAGCCCTTTCAGGTAGGTGGAAAGTAGAGAGAGAGATACTCATGATGTAATTTTTGTTTTGGAATCAATAAAATAACTAATTTTTCCTGTAACAGTCAATTTTCAACTTCCTTTACGGATATGTACGATTAGAATAGGTGATGCAACCAATCAAGATGTAAGGAATATTGAATAAATTTCATTTTGTTTTTGGTTTGAGGTATTTGAAGCGATAGCGAAAGAAAGTTAGAGTATTTTCTTTGTACATTGTTTTGAAACACTCTTGACCTAGGGTTTCCTCTATAAATTTAGTTTTTCTCTCATGTCCACTGTTGGAAATCCTTAATCCTTGGTGGAATGAGAGATTGGTATGTTTCATTTATGATTCTAGAGTTGGTTTGTACGGAATTTAGTGCTGGTTCTTGTTTCAGATGAATTAAGGTTGACATCTCTATGTGGCGACCAGAGAATAGAATGGTAAAGTGATGAAATTCATACCTTGGGGTTGAAACAAGACTTTTAATCAAGCCTAGAGTGGTTTGGGATCATGCCAAGTGAAATTCAAACTTTTGTTTATTCCTTCCAAAAGTATTTGGGGTACTTCCTTCAATAAAGTGGCCTAATTGTCCAATTAGACATGTCTGACCTTGTTGAGTTTCAGTCTATCCCTCGGCACTTTAGGACCCTTGGATTTCAGAATTGATAGTGCTCCATAAAGCGTACTTAGAATCGTGTTTAGTTCCTAGGTTCTAGTGGAAATTTTTGGATTTATGTTCCTTTAACCCTATAACCCGGGCTACTAGGAATTGGAGGCTCATTTAAGGAATAGTCATCTAAGGGTTACCCTAGACTTTCTCAATGGCTGGAACATGTTATATTGAACCTATAATGACCTTTGACAAATTGGTTCAACCCCTAAAAATTGAGATTGTCATATGTACCTTATGAATCAATCAAATATTGGTTGCATAAGGAATAGAATTGAAGAAATGCACCACACATCTTGATCTAAGTGTTGAGTTCCTGAAAAGATGTTGTTAGGATTCTATTGAGAGTATTGTAATCCTTTGTAAATGTGTAAGTCTAGGCTTGGTGAGTTGGTGTGTGTAGAACCCCTATTAATTTGGTTAAATAAGGAAGTTTTGTATTAACCGAGTTCACTTGGGAAATGCAGTAAGTTTAGTTTCAACCAATTGATAGTTGGGCATCGAAGGATTAGAGTTTCCACCAAGCTATGAATTTAGTGTTAACCAACTGATAGTAGTTATCAAAAAAATAGTGATACCTTGTTTTCTGGCCTAGCACTTGCATCAGAACCTGAGGTGGAAGGTGTGAATCTTTTGCATAGGAGAACATTGTTTCCCATAAAACAAGTTGATTCTTGTTAGAGGGAGAAATTGTATAGGAGATTGTACAAGTCTGGTGGTAAATGTTGTAAGGTGATTGTTGATGGTGGAAGTATCGATAACTTGGTTTCTAAGGAGATGGTTAGAAATCTTATTTTGAGGAGGTTGAAACATCCTTGTCCTTATAGGATAAGTTGGTTACAAGAAGATCATGCAGTAGAGTTGAAGGAGAAATGCATGGTAAGTTTTCACATTGGTTCTTACAAGGATGTTCAGTATTATGTGACATTATGGAGATGAGCTCTTGTCATATTTTACTGGGGAGAGCTTGGCAGTATGATAAAGAGGCTAGTCATTACTGTAAGAGGAACATCTTTACTATCTTGAAAGATGGACAGAAGTTTATTTTGATTCCTTTGAAGGATGAAGACAAAGGAAGGAGGAACTTGAGCATTGGTAGAAAATCTGAGATGAATTCAGGGGTTGGTGCAAACATTAAGGTTCAGAGATCTGAAGACACTTCTGAGAGTGTTATTGGTAAGAGAAAGAAGAAGTAGAACCAAGGCATGGGTGTATCGGTTGAGGACTCAAAGGACATGTATATCAAGAATCAATTTGAGATCTATGTGATGAATCCAAAAATATGTTCATGGAGTTTCTAGAACATCTTTTTGCACCTGGGGTGTCTGACACAAGAGCATCCTAGGGAAGTTGGCAATCATATGTTGACCAAAAATATGTGTAAGTTCTATTTGGTGCTCAGTAGGTGAGTTGGAAAAGCTCGGTGGAGTCTACTTGTTCTTGGTCGTTCTGGTGCTTGATTCTTTGTGGAAGGAGTATTTTGCTTCACCAAATAGACCTTGTGTCTAATGGAAGCATTGATTCACCAAACAGGCTCAGTGGCTTGGTTTGTGCTCGGTACTAACTTGGGGGTTTCGATTGATGAGTTCACTGACTGGTTTCTTTGGATTGGACAAATATTGGAGATTTTATACATGGTTTGGGGGGCTCATTGGGATCGTGCAGAGTTTTGAGGTGTATAGATTTGATGCATTGGATCTTGTGTTAACCTAAATATGATTTGGTGCTTTCTTCTATGTATTTATTATTTTTTTCAGCCGACGGGGTCATTTATTATGATTCATCATGGATTTCATTGGGTCTACTATCATTTAATATTTGTTTGTGAAGTAAACTTGTGGTTCTTGTATATAACGAGTGTGTAGGTAGAATTTTAGGGTGCAGAGGTAGAACCTAGAAGAGTTGATAGTAGACATTAGTAAGTGGGTAGAAAGAAACTTGTAAGATTTCTTGCTGGCTTGCAAGCACAAGTTTAGATCTTGTTTCTTCCACTTAGTTGTAGGGTAGGTTGTTGAAGTTGGATCCAGCGAGATCTTGTTGAATTTGTTGATGTATTAGTCGTAATCAGGAAGGCCTTACAGCCAAACATGTTTCATGTAATGCTTGATTTATGCTAAAAAAAATTATCTATTGATATTCATATATTATGTTGTTGTTTTTTCCATTGTGAGTGTTGTTTGGCTGCAAGTTTGGATATTCCTTTATTGGATCCTCCGACCTTGACTGCATTAGTTATTTAAATCAATCTCAGCACAAATGCGAGCATAAGAAATTATGTTTTAACTTGAGAATGAATAATGAAGTCCCCAAGCTTACCTAAAATGAGAGAAATCTAATGTATAATATCACTCCTCTAGAATTCAAATAAGAGCCTAGGAAGATGAACCTAAATAGGGAACATTCAAGGGAAGCTCCTCACCTAAATTAAACCCTACATGCCATGGATTGATGATGAGCACAACCTAATTATAAAATTAAGGACCTCCTTCAAAACCCTTATTTCTATCTTCCATGCAAAAAAACCACTGAGCAAAAGCACAATAGTCTGTCACCATTCTACAAAGGAAAAGGTTAAGAACACCAAAACTATAAAACTTCAAGGGAATAAATGTTATATTTCCGTTGAAAATTTGAAGATGATGTAAACTAATGAAATGTGTGAAATAGGATGAATTGGATGCCTATAATTTTTGTTTAAAATTTCAACAAACATTAACATGTTTTTCAAAAATTTTAGGTCTATAATTCGCATCCTAAAAAATACTGGAAATCAGGGGATTTACTTCCCGCCAAATCATTATAACTAAAACATTGTTTTTTCCTCCAATTTTATAATATTCTTTAGATGACATGTATAGCTAGTGCAAAAAAAAGAAAGAAGTGTTTTCGATCTATATTTGCCCGTTATAAGTATTCAAAGTCAAACTTACCTGAAATCAATAGTTTGTGTTTCCCGTCACTTTTCCCCTATCAAAACTATACCAAAAATGAAATAAATTACATATTTTTAAAGAGGACTCTCTTCTCTAGTTTTGTATACAATTTTAAAAAAATTATTAATTGATTTAGCATTTTTTAATATTTTCTGAATCAACGACTTCTCAAAACTTAATATACCTACATGTAGTTTTTAGCAAATTTTTTCAACATTTTATAATTGAAACAATATAAAACTTATATGTCCAGAATTGTAGTTCTGAGATCTAGAAAAGGGTACTTTTACTTTTTCAAAATTTTCTATTTTGAGCAGAGAACAGAACAATATAAGTGCAAACTTCTAATTTTTTGATGTTTTTGGGGGTTTCACTGCCAACATGGCATGCCACCTAGGCAGACTTGGCCGATTCCAACTGGGTCGAGACCCCTTAGGATATTGTAGTCATTTTTTGGTATTTAAAATATCGTAGGGACTGGGAGGTGATCTCACAATAGTGTGTCCCACTTTTCGGGATGAAGGATTTCAGACTTCCAAAAAACATTTCATTTTTCATGGCTTCGTGCTAAGTACCCTCTTCGTGCGAAGTGGTTAATAAGCTTTACATGAAGTACCCTGTGTGGCATACTTCAAACGAAGTAGGGGCTTCACACGAAGTACCCCACGTAGGGTGCTTTGAGTGAAGACCCCCTTCACGCAAAGCCATTATTCGCCAGATTTTTTATAAATTTCTGACAACCCATGTCATTTTCACTATTCACTTTCCAAGATTTTGTGGACCTGGTGCTTAGAGAAAACCAGTGACGACCACTACGACATCAGAACTTCTCAAGCTTTTTTGGCCTCTTGTGATTGTTAGTAGCATCAGGTACTCACATTTTTCTCATTTTTTATTGTAAATTACATGTTTTATATTTATTTTAGCTGATTATTTGTTTTAAATAATATTTAGTTTGTAGAAATGTTAGACAATGATAGTTGAATTTCAGCATTTGTTAGAAAATTATAGTAGTACGTTAGAAAATCATAACTTAGAATATTAGAAAATGTTAGAAAACTTTAAAAAATTGTAGTATAAATGTTAGAATATGTTAGAAAATGTTAGAAAATTGTAATCTATTATACATTAGACAATATTAGTAAATTGTAACTTAGTATACATTAGAAAATTCTAACTTAGTACATACATTAGGAAATATTAGAAAAATGTAACTTAGTACATACATTAGGAAATATTAGAAAATTGCAACTTAGTTTTACATTAGAAAATATTAGAAAATTGTAACTTAGTAAACATTAGAAAATATTAGAAAATTATTACTTAGTATACATTAGAAAACATTAGAAAACCGTAATTAGAATGTTAGCAAATGTTATAAAATTGTAACTTAGTATGTTAGAAATTGTTAGAAAATGATAGAAAACCATAGTAGAATGTTAGCAATTTTTAGAAAATATTTAAACAAAACATTAGAAACCGTAGTAGAAATGTTAGAAAATGTAAGAAAATTGTAACTTAGCATACATTAGAAAATTGTAACTTAGTACGTACATTAGAAAATGTTAGAAAATTGTAGCTTAATATACATTAGAAAATGGTAACTTAGTACATACATTAGAAAATAAATTAGAAAATTGTAACTTAGTATACATTAGAAAATATTAGAAAATTGTAACTTAAAGTAAACATTAGAAAATATTAGAAAATTATAACTTAGTATACATTAGAAAACATTAGAAAACCCTAATTAGAATGTTAGCAAATATTATAATAGTGTAACTTAGTATGTTAGAAAATGATAGAAAACCGTGTGGTAGAATGTTAGCAAATTTTAGAAAATATTTAAACAAAACATTAGAAACTGTAGTAGAAATGTTAGAAAACATTAAGAGATCTTATAAAATTTATTACAAATATTTGTTTTTAAGTTTCTTTTAAAGTTAGTAAATTTATTAGGAATCTCTCTCTCTAAATTATGTACATATATGTTTTAGAGTTACATGTATATATGTTATTCGTGTAGAGTTAGATGTTCAAATATTACACGTCTTAGTATGTATGTCCTAGTACACTTTAAGACACTTATAGGACTCAAATAGCACACCTTAGGACCCTTTAGGACTATTTGTACACCCTATGTCCCTTTAGTACCCCTATTGTGACATAAAACTCTTTAAGAACCCTTAGGATCCTTAAGACCTAGAATAAGACCACTTAAGACCTAATAGGACCCCTTAAGACCTAATAAGACTAGACTTAAGACCTACTAGTTCATCCAAGGACCCTTTAGACCTAATAGGACCCTTAAGACCTAATAGGACGTCCCCTATTGTGACATAAAACTCTTTAAGAACCCTTAGGATCCTGAAGACCTAGAATAAGACCACTTAAGACCTAATAGGACCCCTTAAGACCTAATAAGACTAGACTTAAGACCTACTAGTATCCAAGGACCCTTTAGACTCATTAATACCAATTAGTACATCCAAGGAACCTTTAGACCTAATAGGACCCTTAAGACCTAATAAAACCACTTACTTGACCTATTAGGACCTATTAATACCCCTTAGTACAGCCAAGGACCCTTAAGACCTAATAGGACCCCTATTGTGACATAAAACTCTTTAAGAACTTTTACGATCTTTATGACCTAGAATAAGACCACTTAATACCTAATAGGACCCCTTAAGACCTAATAAGACTAGACTTAAGGCCTACTAGTACATCCAAGGACCCTTTAGACCTATTAATACCAATTAGTACATCCAAGGACCCTTAAGACCTAATAGGATCCCTTGAGACATAATAAAACAACTTACTTGACCTAATAGGACCTATTAATACCCCTTAGTACATCCAAGGAGCCTTAAGACCTATTAATATCCCTTAGTACATCCAAGGACCCTTAAGACCTAATAGGACCCCTTAAGAACTATAATTTTATATATTCATCTATATTTGTTTCTATTTTACACGCAATTATAACATGTAATCAAGTACTTAATTGTTAACACTTAGCTTTCATGTATGTTACATCTACATGGCCACTCAAGATGTACCCATCCATGATGTACCAGCTCAGGATGCACCTCGCACTCCTGATCTGGCATTTATTTTTCAGACAGTTCAGATAGAGATGGATCAACTTAGACATAAATGTGTGTGTTAAATAGTGCACCTGTTATCTGCAACACGGCACTTCAATAGATCATTATATTAGTAGCAAAGCATAAAAAAGAAAGGGTTTGGAGATAAACACTAAAACTGATCTATTGCTTCTTATCTAGGAGTTTGAAGAATTCCATAATCATACCCTCAGATTATGCACAAATCAGTGACATATACAACCTAAGAATGGAAGATTTGAATAAAAAGTAATCTAAATGCTCACTAAACATGCATATTAGCTCTAAAAAGTATGATAATAACAATGCATAATATTAAATCTAAGATGGAATATGGATTTATAAGTAATCTAAATAGCATAACAATGCTTTCAATTCTAAAATTAAGGGCCATTTGAGCTCAAAAACTCATTCTATTTATAGAATAAATGAGAAGAGAGAGGGGGGACAAGGTTCATTAATGGAGGTGTAAAAACCATTAATGAGGTGTAAGAGACATTAATGTCAAAGGTATTAATAAGGCATGGTGGAAGACATATGCATTAAATTCAAGCATTTAAGAGGCATGGTGAGGGTTTAAGAAGCATGGGTGAGGGTTTAGAGTCAAGCTTGAGAAAGTTGACTTTCTCAAATGGGTTGGATTCCTAATCATAGGATTAGGAATGTGACATCGTTAGGAAGTGGGTTAGGATAGGATTAAGATTAGGATTAGGCTTAGCATGGAGGGAATAGGTTGGGATGGGTTTGAACCCAGGGTTAAGGTGGTTGAGATAGGTTGGGTTAGGGGTTAAAGTTAATATTAATGAAATGAATTATATTTAATATATTCATCCAAAAATAGGGAAATTAATTATTTAAGATTTTAATTACTTTTTAATAATCAATAGGACTATAGCCAATTAATTAGATTAATTTAGGCTAGGAGATAGGCTTTTGCAAGTGATGAGGTATAAATAGGATTTTATTTAATTCCTTTTTAAATTAATTACCTTAGCCATGTTTTTATTTGAATTGATTTTGATAGGCTAAGGTGATTAATAAAATTGAGTGATTAAATCACTTGGGAGATTAAATCTGATTCGAATGAATTATGCCAACCAATTGAAGAGTTGTCTAGACATAATTGGGGGTATGATCACACTTAGGGAAAATAGGGTCTATAGTTAGAACAGACCAATTTAGGGTGGTTACAGTACCAAATCAAGATGCACCTCACACTCCTGATCTGGCAACTATTTTTCAGACCGCTCAGATAGAGATGGATCAACTTAGACAGAACATTCATACATTTGAGCCAGATGGCATATATAGAGATATTTGTGTCAGTATATTGAGGAGTTTGGAGGACATGACTGCTAGATTGAGATCCCATTCTTCTTTCACACCAGGGGTTGTAGATACTATTTTTTGAGAGTTGAGTGTTGAGGTATCGGGTGATGTTTCCTTAGAGACAGTCTAGAGCTGTGTCCTCAAGGAAATCATAAAATGAGAGGTCTTCCTAGTTTATTACATGGGAAGCCCAAGGTGAGGGCATATCAGGTTACATGGTGTGAGATACCTCAGATCAAATGCATTATATACCCTCATTTTCTTGCAACACATGGTCGTTATCCTAATAATGACCACATTCCATTATATTTTGCATAGGAGTTCTATGCTAAGTTTCGTTTGGGACTCAATGTCAACTATTTAGATCTTCAAGGATATTACGGTCAAGGGCGCAGTAGATGTATTAAGGGGATGTCTTAAGGGGGTCTATAATTAATATCATAAAAAATAAAAAGTTAATTTACACATGTAACTAATGGACAATAAGTATTATAACTCATTCTAGAACTAATTTCATCATGTTTGAGTGTTCAAACTAATGTAATCATGTTTTAGTGTTCAAACAAATGTCATCATGTTTTAAGAAATCTATACAAATCATTGAACAATCAAAGCATATATATATAACCATACATGTATACATGCACATATATAAAAGCATACATAAAATTTTATATATTAAAACCATTGAACTATCAAATAGGTCCATTGAATATATAAACAAATTATAGTCCATCATATGTTTAAATATATCAACAAAGTATAGTCAATTTAATCCACAAATATCCAGTAGGTCCTAACACATGAAATAGGTACATGTATATATACTTTTTATACCAACTCAAGTGGTTTAGACCTTTCATGGAGAACATGTAATATTCTCTCATGATCCTCACTATCTAGTATCCACTTACGACCTCCACGTTGAGATTTAACTCTATGGAGACAAATGGAGGTGGAAACTACTAGGTGACTATATTGAAAGACCTTATTGTGTAGTTGGTAATCAACAAAGTGAATACCATGCTGAATTACTTTGATTTTCTTGAAATATGTTCCCTCTAGAACAACTGAACCTGCAGGTCACAAATTTTAACAATATAAATTTGAAATTTGTTAAAAGGTTAAAATTTAAAATTTATAAATTGAGTTTAGTATATTGATGTAAAGAATACAAACCTACGGGGAACAACATTCCATCACTTTCTTTAGGTTCAAGTAACTTCATCCTCGCTGCAGTACAACGCAGTAAATAATAACCAACTCCTACAT
>MU227940.1:7280782-7298449 GCA_018584345.1 Thuja plicata | reverse complement strand
CGCTACAGTACAATGCAGTAAATAATAACCAACTCCTACATTTCCACGCTCAACAATCACTGCAAAGACATCTCCTGCAAAATAAATAAATAAATAAATAAATACACACACACACACACACACACACACACACACACACACACACATGTGAGAAATTAAAATTTACTTAGTTCAATCTATAGATCTATCTATCTATCTAGATACATGCAACTCAATGGACCATATAATGTGAAATATATACTTACCAATTTCGACCAATCCTGAGATATGATCCTAATTAGTAGAAATCAAAGGAACATCATCAAAGTTTTCATCTTCATCTCTATCAAATGTATCAGTAAAAACTAGTGGCACTAGATTACATGCACCTACATATCCATGGTCTTGATTGATGCATTCGTCATAATTGTCAGCAATGCAGTGACAACAAAAGTACGAGTAGTCCCTAGTGTTCAATGTCTAATTGCAATAATTTGTACTCATAACTGAATGCAAAGATTGTGTCATTTTTATCCACTTGCAAACATGCATAATTTTTCTATCCACACCTAAGAAAATGCATGTATAATATATTACATGAACTATAAATATAATTTGAATAAAGAATCTACATAAAAAATTTAAACACTTGAATAATTTAAAAATGCGTACATACCTTTTATCTCCCAAGATTTTCTATGTGGTACCGCTTGAGTCATTCTTGATGACATGTCATTCTCATTTGGTGTGAAATGTGTCTTGGACCATTCAACAACGTCAGGTGCATTTTTTATATGAACTCCCTTATAATTCATTTGATACTTTTGTATAGCACGTTTGATGCAAGCTCCAGTACCATCTTGTTCACCTTTTCCATGTCCACTCTCAAAGAAACTCCAGACATGTGGTATGTTTTCATTATGATGATATCTACATATTAAATAAAATGGTTTAGATGATTTGAATTTTGCAGCATATCCATCTAACCAAACATAATGTTTATCAATTTTTCTACCTCTTTCTTTCAAATTTGCAAAAAACATCTTGGAGCAGCGTTCTACATAATGAATTTCATGCTCTCTATCATCACTTATATAAAAATTATATTCCTTCTTGATGACCCATGCTTCAAATGTTCTTTGAATACCATCCAAATCTAATTGTGCATGTCAATAACACACATGTACCATAATAGTAATTTTCTCTAAAAAATAGTATTCTGATTGAATTTCCTTTTGATGAACAAAGGAATATTTTTCTACAAAATCAACAACTGATACAATAGTTCCAAGTGGGAAATTGTCTCTCAGTGTTTGGAATTGTTGTGCTTGTCACTTTGCAAAAAAAGCATGATGAATGTAGGGTTGAATCAAGTTTTTATATTTGTCCATAAATACTCCAACATTTATCTCCTCTTCAACATATTCTAACCTCTTGGATTCTTTCCCAAATTTTATTTGATTCTTTACATATTTGTAACTCTTGCAATTTATCATCTTTGTTACATCAATGTTTTCATTTTTCAAAGGAAAAAGAGTCAAATCAGCACATGTTTGACATATTCCTTTTATGTGATTTATGTGTCCACCTACATCATCTCTCTTTTCACATAAAATGGATGAGATGAACTCACTTCTACTAGGAGGAGCATTTTCAAAACCATAAGTGTCTTCTACAAACTTTCAACATAAATACTCCAACATTTATCTCCTCTTCAACATATTCTAACCTCTTGAATTATTTCCCAAATTTTATTTGATTCATTACATATTTGTAACTCTTGCAATTTATCATCTTTGTTACATCAATGTTTTCATTTTTCAAAGGAAAAAGAGTCAAATCAACACACGTTTGACATATTCCTTTTATGCAATTTATTTGTCCACCTACATCATCTCTCTTTTAACATAAAATGGATGAGATGAACTCACTTCTACTAGGAGGAGAATTTTCAAAACCATAAGTTTCTACAAACTTTTGAAAAACCTGATAGTGGAGATCAAATTGAATATGATAACGAGAACAAGAAGTTTCAAACACTTTGTTTGTCCTGATATAATATGGATTCAATCTTTCAAACAATGTTTGCCCAATCTTTATATTAGGATTTGAACTACAACATGACACATACATTTCATGTTGTGTTGTGTCCAACCAATGTTTCATATGATATTCATATTGATTAGCTGAAATTCTATGTCTGATAACATCTCTACCGTTTGATGAAGGACGTGTATTATCATTCCAAAATAATGTGACCAAATTATTGATTCCTCCATCAATCCTATCAGAATGAGGAGCTCTACACATGATTGCCCAATTGCCTTCCAATGTGCTATCATCCAAAAGCATTCTCATATTAACATATCGTGATATTGTTTTCCTACTAAAACCAATCTGAGATGAAACTGAAGATATTTGTCTTTTTCGGAGCATAGTGTTACCTACAATGGATGTCAACATAAATTTTGTTGTAATGGTCTTATCTTTAGTTTGACATCGCTTCCCTACCTGGTTCAAACCTTTCCTAAGATTTTCAGTCATATTAGTTTTCATGTCAACAACTTTTCTCTTTTTTGATGTTGCATCTATACACAATAATTTTAATGCCCCTTCCAACTTTTTTTTTATAAGTACAACTGAAAGCAATTGAGCTTGTTCAAGTGTTTCTAAATTATCAAATTTAGCCAATATTTCTCTTGCTATCATATTCATTAACCTCTTCTTATCAAGACTTCATGGTTGAACATTAGCAAGTGATCTCAAATTTTCCACATCCATTGTAAGTAAATGATCTAAGTTTCTGTAATTTATATTTCTCTTTATATTTTGAGCTAAATTTATATGTTCATCCATACCAGTAGGAGCACGTGATCTTGAGCCTTCTCCAACATCGATTGCTTGAGCTTCTGTAGGGAGTGATCCTGATCCTTCTTCAATGTGCAATCCTTCGACTTGACTTGACCCTCCTACTTCAGCTTGTCCTTCACCTTCTTTAGTTTTATGATAATATGCCAATGCAGCTTCACAATTTCTTTGTTCAGCACTAGGTGATCTTTTTCTAGCAGATTTACATTTTCTTCCCTTCTTGTTCCCCATTTCTTCTCTTCAAAAAATGTCTTCCAAAGGATCAACAATAAAAATTATTTTCTTCAAAAAAATACTTTGATATAATATTTATCCTCTCCAAAATTATGCCTTTGAAAAAAATAGAAATAACAATCCTTCTTCAAAAAATGCATTTATAAAAATTAAACAATAATAGACAAAGCGAATTTACTTGTTGCAATTTGGTAAAAAACTGAAAATAAAAAACTTTACTTTTATACCATTCTAAATTTTTCAAAAAATAAATTTCAACATGGCTGACCTAGTTCACGCGAAGTACCCCAGATATAATTTTGGTGGGATGATTTTCACCGGAATTTTCAGACAGGGGGCTTCGCACAAAGCCCCTTAGACCCCTTCGCACGAAGACCCCTAAAATAATTATTTACCCTAAGAAAAAAAAAAGTCCTAAAAATTGGCATTTCAAGGCCTGGGACAAGGACCAAATCAAATGTTTTCCTAAAACACATGATGCCAAATGATGCAATTCAGAACAAGATTTCTAATGAATATAATTTTAATACATATTGAGTTCATTATCACTTTCAAATATTACTTTAACTAAACATAGGTTGTTTAGCAATTCAACAACCTGTCTCTTCAAGGCTTCGCAAAAATAGTAAATTACAAAAAAAAAATTAAAAATATGTAGGAAAAGAGTATTTGTGTTACCTTTCTATAAAAGAAAATTGAATTTCGATATATAGATTTCAAGTTAGAGCGATCCAAGTGACCTTATGTCTAAATTACAGTTACTGTCACTTTAGAAATTAATAAACTATGAAATATTGACCCAAAATGAATGGAACCAATTACATCCTCTAGATATTTAAGTTAAAAAATATAATTTCAAAATAATTACATCGTTATCATATTTTTTTAAAAAGCTATGCTGATCCAAGTGATAGTCACTTCTTAAAAACACATTTTTTTCACACAAACCACTTTTCGAAGGAGAAGGAAAAATGAATTTTAATGAATTTTGATTTTTTTTTTTAAATATATTTAGAAACTAGAAAGAAAATTATAAAAGACCCTATTTAACATCATCTTCAAATTCCTTGGTGCCTTGTAAAATTCTGGGGGTTATTGGTGGCTATGGGGATGGTAGTGGTTGGGTGTTGGATTTTTTAGAGGATGAGATTTATGGTGTTGGTGCCCTTCTCCTACCTCTCTCTCAGTAGGGATCCTTCTATTCTTATTTTGTGTTTTTTTGTAGGTGGTGGATGGTCCTTGGTTGAAACATTGCTGTGGATGGTTGGATGTGAGTATTTTTTGGGGTTGAGTTGTGTTGGTCTTGCTCCTCCCCTCATTTGTATGTTTTACATTTCCCCCTTCATACATAGGTATGTTGTTTATTTAGTTGGCATATGTCCTTAGCTTTTGGGATTCCTAATTTTTCATTTGGTGGAGTTTTTGGGGAATAATGTTCTTGAGAGGCAGAACTTTGACAATTTTGGCCCACTGGATTTCCTCCTTCTATTTTAGGTTTCTTGGACTTTGATGTATGGGTCTTTGGAGTAGGTTTGACTTGGTTCTTAACTAATATTTTGTTGGATATGGTTGGGTGTGAGCATTTTTATAGAATGGACTTTGATATTCTCGTGCCCTTCCCCATACTCTCTCTTGGCTGGGTACCTCTATCCCTACTATTTTTCTCTTTGAAAGGTGAATGGATCTTTGTTGCAAGGATGTGGGTTGTGGAAGGTTATGGGTGTTTTCAGAGGATGGGCTTTAATGTTCTTATTATTTGGCATAATTAATATTATGTCCACACTTGAAACATCTGACATTGTTTTTACTAGATGTCACTGATTGAACCTTAGATCTACACTGACTGGATTTGTGACCAAAATTGTGACACACATAAAAAATTCTATGAAAAACATTTTTCATAGATTTCAACCCTTCTTGATTTGAAATAGGACTCTTGCACTAACTTTGTTCCTTCCTCATCATACAATAAACTGCCTTATGACCAAAATTCTTGCAAAAATAAAAAGTTCCATTGAAAGATAAGTACTTTTGAGCATTCACTGGTCTCTTATGAGAGGCCTTTTTGTATATGTATTCTAGTTTTTGTTTGCGCTTGTTACTTCAATCTTTGCATCATCTTCAGTTATCTTTTCTTCGCCCTTGTCATTTTGATTTGAACATTCAATGGTAAATCCTAGACCCTCTTTATCCTTGTGTCCTTTCTAAATAGAGAGTACTACTTTCACATGCTTTTGCCTCTCACCTCGGGTTCTTTAATTATAATTATAGCTTCTCATTTTGTTCTAAACTTTTCCTAATAATTTCCTTGATATTTTCTTCAGACTCTTTCTACTCTTTTATTGTCATTTATAATTCAATTCTTATGAACCAAGCAGTTCTTGACTTGTATTTTAGTGCACCTTTGATACAATCTTCCCTTTGGGCCTTTTTATCCATCTTCTCAAGATCATATATGTTCTCTTTAGTTTCTGGTCCAAATATTTACCATTATCCTTTGATTCTTTTAATTCTCTCAATTCTTGTTCTAGATCTACAATTTCATCCTTTGATTCCTTCAATTCTTGACTAACTTCCTTGTGCCTTTCTTTGAACTTCTTGATCTGATCTCTTAGGTTTGCGATATAGGTATATTATTCTTTTGGGTTTTCTTTTAACTCCTCATTTTTTAATTCAGCACCTTCAATATCACTCCTCATAATTTTCCAATCTTCTTCTATGTAGAATCCTCCTTCCATCTATTCAAATAACCAAGATCTTCCTCAAGTGATTAAGCTCAATCTAGAAGGGACCAATCTGTAATACCAATTGTTGAATAGGCCGAAGAACTGAGAGGGGAGGTGATTCAGTTATTCCCACACAATCTACAAAACTTTTTCTTCATCGTTAAACTAATAAACAACTGTAATAACAACTTCTCATCTATCGGTTAAGTACTTAAACATGATCATAAAATGTAAACATGAAAACAAAAGAACATCGACATAGAGAACACCAATATTTACATAGAAAACCAAAACTAGGAAAAGACATGAAAAATATAATTCTCATGAAATGAAAATAATTTTTAAGGTAACACCGATTAAGGTGATTTGTACAAAGGCTAGCTGCCAATTTTTCACACTACAAGTTGGCTCACTCTCAGTCGGCTCAGTGCCAGTTGGTCTAACTACCCGTATACAATAGTGATATCAAAATTGATACAACAAAATATGAACTGATTGAATTGCATCTGACTATGCATGAATAGTTCAACCATTAAGCTTTATCACCATAACCACTAGTATATCACCAGCAAACTAATCCACTGCTATATGTATGTAATCTCTGTATATATTTTCAATTTTTCACCTCTGATACTACTTCTCACATACACCACTTCCATACATTCACAGCTTTTTATTTTCACCACACACACACCCTCAGATACAAAAGTTCTCCTTTATTTATATAGGTATTTGTTAATACATTTTTCGGCCCACACCAAATGTGTGTGATGGCCCCCAAAAAAAGATACTACAAAAATATTTAATGAATAGCATCGATCCTAAATATAGGACACACTTAAGAATATTTAGCTACACACTACATCATGATCCATCGATAGGTCATACTTATGATATTAAAATGAATATTACATTTTAAAAAACTACCACAATCAAGACCAAAAGATGAAAATATGAAGTAACTTAAACTACCGATAGAAAAAACTTCATGATACATTGTAGCCAAAACTCCCAAAAGCATCTGATAAACTGCACTACTATCCAGATACCTGTAGAAACGTTGTAACCAATGCAGTCACCAGAAGCTGATACAACTTAATACTGAAATCATTCAAGTGCGTTGAAACATATAAGCCATAAATATAACATTGTACACTTGAAAAGAAACAAAAGGAACACCATAAAATGTTCATATTGAACCAATTTTGTTCATCAGCTAAATTCATGTTGCATAACAGAAACTCTTGTTGCATAATAGATAACCAATAGGTACATACCCAAAACTGCCAACAACCATCTGATACCACCAGAGTGTCAACAAACAACCAGCACCGCCAGAGTGTCGGTATGGAGGTTATTCCAATAAAAACTCAATGAGTCTAATAGCCATGAGGAATTTGAGTATGATTTTGTATGGTGGTTGTTCTTCTTCAGAGTTGGGGATGCCCAAAATTAAGAAACTAAATGGGTGTTTGTACAAAAGTTAGAATTGTCATATGTTGTTTATCTAACTTTGAATGGTTCTAAGATGTCTCCTACTTGAGAAACCATGCTCCTACTTTCAAGTGTATAGGGATATGAATCTCTATGCCCATTCTGGAGTGGTGGGCACAACAAGTCTAGAACTGTGAAGGGGATATGGATCTTATGATGCTTGCCAACAACTATTTGTTTTGTTTTTTTTGTGCATGGAAGTTAGAAATAAGGCCTTTGAAGGAGGTCCTTAATTTTATAATTAGGTTGTGCTCATCATCAAGCCATGGCATGTAGGGTTTAATTCTGTTGAGGATCTTCCCTTGAATTTTCTTGTTTGGGTTCATCTTTCTAGGCTCCTATTTGAATTCTAGAGTAGTGATATTCTTCATTAGATTTTTGTCCTTTTAGGTAAACTTGGGGATCTTTGACTTGGATCCTCTTCTTAAATGCAACAGATTTATTATGATATGCTTCCATTTAGATGTCATATTTGTCATGAATATGGTCATTTACAAAGGAAATATCCTCAGTAAAATCTTATATCAGTTGCAGCTAATGCTCCTTCCTGTTCTATGCCTAAAGATGAGAAAGGGAAGGATGATGTAATTAAGGGGGGTGTAGATAAAGAAGGTTTCATTCTAGTCAGACTCTCTAATAAGGGGAGAGGGAAGAAGATAGCATTGAAGGATAGGAAAAATGATAAGAAATTTAATCAATTTGATGCATTGTAAATTTGGTCGAGGAAGAGGGAATTATTGTTGAGATGTCCTCTGGCATTGGACCTTTGGGAATTGTTTTGTCTGAAGATGGTGGGACGAGAATAAATATTTATCTTTGGAAGAATTGTAGAAGGGGAAGATGGATATTAACATGCCCTCTCATAATCTTGATCCTCCTATACCAAGTGAGTCACTTGTTAGGCATAATGTTTGTGTTGTATAGGTTCCAGTCGTGTCTTCTGTGAAAGAGATTTTTAACCCAAATAAAAGTAATGGGAATTCCTTGATATTTTATTTTCATCAATAACCCCTTAAGATGGGTCCTCTGGAGAAGATCTTGAAAGCGGGTTGTAAGCCAGACCAAGTGAAAGTTATCCTAATTAGTGAGACTTTAGTATAATCTAGGTTAGTGGAGACTATTGACTCACATTTCTCCTACTCCCATAAATGATTATCATATCATGGAATGTGAGGGGTATGAATTGAATCCCTATACAAAATCTTATTCATGAGTTAATTAAATCTTATTCTCTACATGTGAATTTTGTTCGGGAAACTACATTAACAATGGAGGGTTTTCTCAACAAAGATGAGAGATCCTAGAGTTTGGTCTTGTAGTATGTACGAGTGTGTGAGGACTTAAGGGAATTTATAGGGAATTACATTTATTTAGAACCACAAGAATATTATTCATGTGTGGTGGATCTCAAGCCACCCTTCTATTTATTTTGTTGCTTCTAGTTTGGACACTGGTAAAACTTCTCTTTTCATTAATGTATATGCTCTTACTCAAGCTATGGGTGGTGACTTGAATTCACCTCTAGTTTGGAGGAGAAAAGGGAAGGGTTAGATTTATTAGACTTGTTCTCTAGTCTCTTTCAAGATAATATTGCTTTCTTGAACTTGATTGACGTGAAACCAAATAATGATATCTTCACTTGGAATTACAAGAGAAGTGGAGAGGATAATACCCAGATCATGTGAAATGGGGATGAGTGGGAGAAGCGGTGCAGCTAGGGTTTCAAATGGTGATAGGGGAATAGAGGGCTCCATAGAGGTGAGAGAGGATGAAGGCGATGACATGGGGATGGAGATCCTTGTGGATTTTTGGCACAGATGCTCCCCTCTTCTGACTGCCCGATGCATATGGGGATCTACCTTTTTGGTGCTTCTTGCCCGTGACCTAAGCTTGCAGATCTTCAGCTTATGGTGGAGGAGTTCCTCATCATAATAGCTGGCAGGCTTAGTGTGGTAGTTGGCCTTGTCCTTCCTGGCATTTTTGGGGAGTTTTTTTTCTCCCAGCTATGTTTGCTCGACTTTGGGTTGCTCTGTAGTCATCAGGCCAGGATTCATCCAACTCCCCATGATGATGAGAGTAGGGTCTTTGATAGGTGGTATGGAGGAGTGTTCTCTTGGGCCATATCTCTTTGGTTTGTGTTTTCCCTGCTGAGGCCTCTTGGCCTTTTTTTATGGTGCTTCTAATGTGCTATCTCTTTTCACATTTTGGAGAAGTGTATGCTAGTGGGGAGTTTCCCCAAGCCGTTTAAAGCCCGTGTCTTTCTCGGTCTCCTTTCTGGGGCTTTTGGTGTTGTCTCTTCTCCCTTTCCCCCATGGACTCCTATGGAGGTGGAGATATTTTAGGTGACTTTGCTTCAGGTTTGGCCTGACTTTCTTCCTTCCCTCTTTTCAACTTTACCTATTGAGGTGGTGGTTGCTTCTATTGAGGTGAAGACTAGCTGTGTGGAAAAGATGGATGGTTGCGGGTTGTGGTTAGTCCTTTATCCTGGCTACTTGATTTGGGGGTTTTGTATCAGATGGTCTTTCCTTTCTGTTGCTAAGATCTTCATTTACCCTATTGAGGTGGGTGACACTCCTATTGAGGTGGAGTGGGTTTCTCTTGGCGATGTTTGGACTGGAAGATGGAAAGACTCTTTTTGGGAAGATCAGAGGTTTTTAATTCTTATCATTCTTCTTTTTCTCACATTGTTACCTCTCTAGGGTGCGCCTCTAGAGGGAGTTTTTTCAGTTTTGGGGACCAAGTCAAAACCCTCGCTATTTTTTCCAGAGATCCTTAAATGCATATTTTCTATTCTAGCTATTTTTTTAGTGGTTATTGTTCTTGGTGTGGGGAGCCAGCTAAATCCCTAGGATTGGATTGGGTGGGGTTTATAGTAAGGTTGTGGCCTTCTGGTCCTTGACTTAGATACCTTTACTATCTTTTTCAGGTTGTTGTCTGGTTGTTGGTTCTGGGTTGTTGGGTTTCAAGGAAAATATATCTTTATGCAGATTTTCATCTTAGAGGGGTTTCAGATCCCCCTCAAAATCTAAATGTATAGGGTTGCAGGACCCCCTCACAACTTATTTCAGCGGCCCTATTTCATTTGTTGGCTCTGTCTTTTCAGTCTGGGTACTCTTTCCGATCTTTTTCTCTGTATTGGGTTTCAGGCACCCTGTAAAACTTGTTTTACTTAATAAAAAACAAGAGAAGTGGAGAGGAGGCTATTTTTGAGAGGCTTAATAGATTCCTTGTCTCTTTCTGTTAGATGAGGGATAGCTAGACTATCAACTATGAGATCTTTGATTGGAAAGGTTTTGATCATTGGCTGATCAAACTCTTATTTATTTCCTTCAGGGTCCTAATTAGTGTTTTTTAATTTATTCTTATGTGATTGTGAGATTTTTCTCTTTGGAACATGGTGGCTGATTAGTGGAAAGAAATAAAACCTACTCATGGTAGGACTATGTATTTATTTGTTAGAAGAATGGAGTGTGTAAAGTATAAGCTCAAGAAGTAGAACAAATAATATTTTTGAAATATTCATTCCAATAGGGTGGCATCTTAATCTCAGTTGGATACTATTACTCAGTTGATCCAAGACCAAGGAATGAACCTAGATTTAAGTAAAGAGGAATCTATAGCTATTAATGAGTTGGAAGAATGGGAACTACACGAGGAAGTTTTTTTGAAACAAAAATCGTATATTGATTAGCTTCAGGATGGTGACACAAGCATTAATTTTTTTTATTATTCTATCAAGGCTAGAAAGAATGGTAACCTTATGTCTATAGAAGTTGTCCAATTGTCTTCACTGGGAGATATTTCTAGGAAGGCCTCTTTGTATTTCTTTTCATTTTTCATTGAGGACTCTCCCCCAGGTAGAGAAGAAGAATGTTCTATTTTGACATGCATTCCATTATTAGTTTCTAATGAAGGAAGTTCTCATTTGGCCCATCTCAATGCATGCGTTGGAGGAAGTATTGTTTCACATGAAGAAAGTAAAGCCCTAGGCCCTGATGGATTTCCCATTAAATTTTATCAATAATTCTAGAGATTATTAAATTTGATCTTCTAGAGGGGATTGAGGAGTCTGGCAAAAAAAACAAATGTTAAAAGCTCTAAATATTACTTTTTTTTACTCTTATCCCTAATAAAAGAAGATGTGAAAAGTCTAGATCAATTTAGACCTATTACTTTGTGTAATGTGGCATAAAGATTATCACTTTAAATTAATTACAGAAAGACCCAAGGTGTGCCTAAAGATTCAAATTACTAAGAAGTGGGGAGATTTTGTTGGGGGTAAGCATATTCTTGATAGGATTATGATTAATATGAAGGCTATTCATTTGATGGTGGATTCTAAAGATAACGCAATGTTCATGAAACCGCACATGGCCAAAGATTGTGACAGGATCAAGTAGACCTTTTTGTAGAAGGTTCTTCTTTCTTTTGGTTTTGGGGTGATTAGGTTAACAAGATCTTGAGTTGTGTTACCTCTTTTTCCTTTTTTTTTTCTTATTAATGGGGAGCCATCCAAGTTCTTTAGTGCTTCTCATGGTCTTTGGTAGGGGGCTCTATATTTTCCTATTTATTTATTATCATGGTTGAAGGTTTGGGTAGATTTGTTAAGTCTTGTGTAAGACAAGGTTTGATTTAAGGAAGGAATTGGAGTAATTCAAAGCCTCCTAATTCTCATCTTAATTTTTGGATGATACTACTTTGATAGGTATGTCAAAGATTAATGAATCTATGAATTTTTGGAAAGCTTTGGACACTTACCTAGTTGTTTTGGGGAAAAAAATTAATGAGGATAGATCTTCTATCTTTTAGTTTAATACCACTCGGCTTCTCCAGAAAGGGATTGCTCAAATGCTTTGATTTCAAATAGGAACTCTTTCCTTTGTGTAAATTGAATTTCCCATTGTTGTTGGATCTCAAAAAAGGGTTTTTTGGCCGGTGATTTTGGACCCCTATTGAAAACTTGCCAATGCCTTGGATTTGTTCAAATCTCCTTTCATGATTGATCGAATATGTTATTAAATGGTGATAGCGATGGTTCGTGAAATTATGTTAAATATACGTTACTTAAGGCAGTGTGTATATATGCGAGATGAAATCAAGATCATGCTCCTATGCAATTTAATCATGTGATTAAGTAATATTTGCATGTTTCTCAAGCTTAAACCTGCAGGCATATAAGAACATCACAATGCTTACGGTCCCTGCTACTTTTTGTTATACAAAACATGCATCCTCTCATGTGAAGCATTGAATTATATATATATATAGATATATATTTTTTATTGAAACCGATGCAATGTACCATTTCCACGATGTATTCCATGGAGTGTCAGACATGTCGATGACATAAAGAGCATTACGACCTGCCAAGCATCCCGTTGTGTTATTCTAAACTAGTAAAAGTTCTGGAATGCATATTGATCAGAGGTTGTTCATTGCACCTCTTTATGAGATCATGCATGTTTTCTCTGTGGAAATGGTTGGTGGTGAAGAGAAGAATGCAGGGAGACCTACCATGAAAGAGGTAGTTCATATGCTCACTAAAACTCCAAAATCTAAAATATGTTAGAATTTTGTACCTGCTTTAAAAGAATTAATAGAAGCCAATAGGGGAAGCGGTCTCGACGAACAGATGCAGTGTTTGTGGGTGCGTGATTGCAATCTGGAAAAGTTTTAAGGTGAAGCACAATGACAAACGATATAGTCAACAACGCTGATAAAATTCACCACAATGAAGTTAAAGGACACCCTGAATCTTTCCAATCAATTTAAAGAGTCTGCCACCTGTCAATAAATTAAACAATATTGGTTCCCTTAACTGAGGTATTTGATGGAGTACTGAATAGATGGAAGAATATAAAAGGAGTTTTGAGAAATTATCTGTCTTGCCAAGAATCGGTTAAAAAGGAAGTCAGAAGGTTTTTGAGGAGAAATAAGTTACCAAAAGGAATTGAAAGGTCGCAGTCTGAAATAGTCCTTTAAATATGTAATCAAGAGACTTTAGGAGGATCCAGATTTTGATCCCCCTTGCCTTGTGAGGCATGAGTGAGACTCGATCAGAGTCATGGTCATTTTCTTTTAAATTTTAGTACTGTTGTTGAATGGATAAACAATAGATGAATGGGATGAATTAATTGTAGATGTTAATGATGCTTTAAGATGTGTGATTATAAGGTGTTTTGATGTTCTTTATGTGTTTATGTTGTTCACATATTCATGTCTTTATAATTGTAAGTTGTGTCTGATTTCCATGGTTGTGGAAATAAGTCTACAGAAGTTAGTTTTATATCTAAACATTTAAATCTGTGTTCAATTCGTGAACATCAAATGGTGATGAGTGTTCATTAGGTGTTTCTTATGCTCTCTTGTTAAGAGTGCACCCTTCTTTTTATTTGTTAAAATTAATATATTCATTGCATATCTAAGGGAGTTGTACCTTTCAATTCAGAGAACAAACTGATTAGCAGTTTGTTCAACTGTTGATAGACAAAGAGGCTTTGTGGGTTTGAGTCATTTTATTAGAAGGCCAATCTGTTAACCAACAATCTATAAGGAGAGTGACTCTTCTTAGGTCTATGGTTCAGGCTTTACCTATTTTCAAATGTTTTGTGCAAGTTTCTCCTAACTTTGTCAAGGAGTTTGATGCCCTTTCTCACCTATTTTTATGGTCTGGTAATTTTCTTTGCTTGAAGTGGAGCTTGGTTAAGTATGATTTTATTTGCAAGTTGAAGGAGGAGACTGGTCTTGATCGATAGTCAACTGATATGATTGGTTATGTGTTATCCTGTAAGCTATACTAATGGTGGTGTACTTGTTATGATCAAGACTAGGCTAGAATTCTTACTCACGAGTATCCTTGTGGTGCAACTAGTTTGGATGTGCCTAGATATGCCTGGCAGGAAAGGGTTCTATAATTTTGAATACACTCAAATGAGGTGAAAATCTTATCAAGGTTGGTCTATTTTGGATTTTTAATAAGGGATCCGGTACTCTTTTTTGGTTGGATTCCTAAGATGGTCATCCCCTGTTGTGCATGATTTTACTCATCTTCTACCTCTTAGTAATATTTTGTCTAAAGTTGGATACAAAAAGGTTGAGGATGTTAAGATTATTAAGATTATGGGTCAGTTATAGGGGGCTTGCTAGAAGGATCCTTGGGAGTGGTGAGGTGAAAGTGATGTGGAAGATCGGTAGGAACTCGCAAAGATCATAACAAGTAGGTTATGTAGTTCTATTAAAGGGGGGAATACTCTAGCCTAGGGTCTTGATCCTAAAGGAAAGTTCTCTATTGCCTCAACTTATTTGGAGTTGGATAAGAAGCTTTATGGTTAGGTTGGTATGCCTTGGTGGAAGAAGGTTTGGAATAACTTCTCTTGGCCCAAATTTAAGTTTTTCTTATGGTTAGTGGAACAAGATAAGAGTCTCACTTGGAACAATTTGCATAAGAGGGGCTTTCGTGGTCCTTCCATCTGTGTTCCTTGTTATAATAACAAAGAGTGCAATTATCATATTTCCTTTTAGTCTTAGTATTCTAGAGTGATTTGGCCTTGGTGGTGGGATGTGTGGCATCACACATGTGTTCATTGTACCTCTTTAGTTGAATTTTGGGAAATCTTGGGAAGACCTCCAACTAAAACCTCTTTTTCTCCAGGTTGCCTAGGTGATTGGTCCTACTCTCATTCTTTGGAATCTTTGGTTGGAAAGGAATCATAGAATATTTCAGAATAAAAATTTAGGTGAAGCTTAGGTGAGGAGAAAAAATGCTAATAGACTTCAAGAAACTATTTATGCAAAGTGTGACCTTTCTATAGTAGTTGATCCTAGTGATCATTATGTTGTTAAGAATTTGAATTTGGGGGATAGTGGGGCCTTCAAGGTTGGAGAAAGGCCTTGGAAATCCAAACAAAAATGATTCATTGAGAATGGAGATCATTTTCTCTTCATGGGTGAGCTTTAAAGGTTAAAAATGATGGGTTTTCCCACAGGAATCATAGTCATGCATGAATTGTGGGCATTGGTAGGGCAGTGACGGTGACGATGGTGTTGTGTTATTTTTCTATATATAAAAAGGGAAACACTCTAATAATCTAATGAACGCTCTTTCTATTTTGTATGATATCCATAGATGGTGCTTTATGAGTCTAATTCTCATATTATTATAGATTTGTTGAATCAGAAAAGGGTGGATGGAGTTAACTAGTAGGTAGCCTTAGTGGATAATAAGATTTTGAATCTTTGCATCTTTTGGATTATGTTTCTTTCGGTCATATTCCTAGAGAGTGGAACAAAGTGGAAGATTTCTTAACTAATTGTCCTTCTGAGAATTTGGAAGGATGGAATGTTGGGGACTAGTGGTTTTACTTCCAACTTATTTTGGGACTTTGGAAAAGTTAATCATGGAGGATAAAATATGTAATGTTCTGTTTTGGGTTTTTTTCTTGCTTTATAATGGGCAATTTGTTACGCCTTTTTTCTAAAAAATAATTAAATAGTACTAAGACTTAATTAGAAAAAAAATTTCTTTTCTTTTAATTTTTTCCTTTTATCAAAGGTACCTTAAGATAACATGTTAGCCCACAATTTAAGGCTTGATATATTTTTTAAATTTAAAGTTGTTTGAACTTTAATGGTTAATTCATCAAACATGCTATGCATTTCTGCCATTTTATCTTGATGTGTTGAACTCTTACTTGTAGATGTGGATGAGTTGCTAGAATTATTAAATTGTCCTAAAAGAGATTGTTCATAATGTAAAATTCTTAGCTAACTTTCACTATGTTTGAGAAAGATCCTTCATGATCTTTTCCATACTAAGTATCTTTCCTATAATAGACTAACTTGATGTCCATAAATGCAATCCATTAATTTTAGCCAACAAGATAGAAGAATCCAATCTCTAATACCACTATAAGAACCCATGCTTTAGATTGCATCCTTTTTTGCACTAATTTCCAATCTTCCAATGTATAGGAATTTCAACAAGCTATTTGCATATGTTTATTGATAGAAAATAAAATAACAGAGGTTTTCAATTATTAAACATAATAAGAATACATAGGATTGTAAAAAAATTGTAAACTATGAATTGCAAACTCAAGTTATAAACACATGATAATTATGTACATAAAAAAAAAAACTAACTGTAAGGTACATACAATCTTCAGTATTGCAGATTTTTGTGAATGAACTTGTTTAGCTAGTTGAAGACAAATAAGAGCACTTGTGGATACAAACTCTTCTCACCCATAAATGGTAGTCCACACTCTTTACTATAACTCTAGTCAGTAGGTTGTAATGCCCTATGTTCACACACAGCAATAACTACAAATCTCAGCTATCCCTTCTAATTATTCCCTTGTCCAAGCTTAAACCAAGGTACAAGCGCTAGAAGTGAAAATTACCTTATCTAGTAATCAGCCATGTATAAGAAAATGGGCTACACACATAAAGGAATAAACTGATGACACCAATACAATCTCAGTAATAGTGTTTTCTTCTACCAATACTCTAGCCACGACAATTAGTATCCCGATATATAGCTATAGTCTCCACTAAAAGTATTGCTCAAATATTAATGTAGCTCCTTATAATATGTGTGATTCAATAAAATTTATTCCTCCAATGGGCTAGTTGCGGGAGAATATTTAAGATATCCCCATTTAATTATTATCTCTTCCAACCCTTGGTCATGTGAATATATTATTTCTTATTAGTCCCTGCCCTTAGGCAGGAGACTAATGTTTTTGACTGACTTTCAGCTATTAATCCACTCTTGGGAAAACATGCAAACTCTCACAAAATATTACTTATCTTATGGTCTCTTTGAATTTTTTCTATTTAAATGAAATTTCCATTTTTGGTTTCTCATTTTCTATTGGTTGTGCTGATTTTTCCGAACAGTATTTTTCTTTTCCGGTCAGAAAATTTAGCAGAAAATAAGACGGTATTCGTGGAAGTCTGCAACGTTTTGGGACATGAACACTCCACGTACCAGCAGGTGTTGTAAATAGGCAATAGCTCCGGAAGATGGATGGCATCAACGTGGAACAAAAACCCTAGAAAACTCATCATAATGAAAGCTTTGGTCGATTCCTATGTTTTCCTTTCAAAGCAGAGCGACGGAGGCGAGTGTAGCTTCCGGGAGATATCAGGCGGTAGGATGGCTGCGAAAGATGGTTGGAATGGTTAGATGGAAGGATTTTCCTAACAAAACACCTGAGGAGGAGTTTTGTCTTGGCCTGTGAAATGGACTCATTCCTTGTAATGTTATTAATAAGCCTTGGCTTGTGAAACGGACTCATTCTTTGTAATGTTATTAATAAGGTCCATCTGGGTTCTATCCCAAAGGTGAACTCACAAATCCCAT
>MU227940.1:7235663-7260296 GCA_018584345.1 Thuja plicata | reverse complement strand
GGCATAAAGTCAAAAGAGATATCTAAGAAGAAAACTACAAGACAAGTATGGGTTCCAAAATCCATCATTGAAGATATTCTCTCTAAATCATCAAAAATAAATGAAAATCCTACGACTATATGGATTCTAAAGTCTCTCTTGAAATAATCTCATGTTGAATGACAAGTGAAGTTGACATTCAATCTTCCAAAGGCTTCAACTTCATCTTCTTCCAAAAAAATTATTTCATTACATGCGCCTAAACTGCAACCTGTGTTATCCATTCACCATATTCTTTCACATATTCCTTCATTCACATTTCCTCCATTCTGTTTCCACCCTTCAAGGTGTGTATTAACATTTATCTTGCCTTCCTTTCCATCTACCTTTTCACAATCCTTCTATTCACTATATTTCTACCTTCTATCCTTTTTCCTCATTTGTCTATTCCTCCTATCTTCCAACCTCACTCGACTTGCATAAAACCTTATCCTCCATTTTTCTCTTTCATCTTCCTTTCCCTATCAGCATCTTTGAGCATATCATTTTTAATCCTTGACATATCATGGTTTATCCTTTCAAGGAGCATTATCTAAAAAGTTTTCCTTCTTCCAAAAAATTCAAAATTCAAAAAATTCAAATATATATATATATATATATATATATATATATATAAAGAGAAAACAAAAATTAAAGAGAAATATTTTTCTCCTATGGAAAAAACCACTCCCTTGTGGCACCTTGGATAGGTACCATGATGAAAACCTGGCAATCAGGCATCATGCGTAGTTCTTCTACATCTTTCATTCATTTTGTATTCTCTCTTTGATCTTAACAATGTTGATCTATACACAAACATTTGGGCTATCTTGTGAGCTATATTACGATGATCTTGCTTTCATTCCTTTCATGTTTAGCCTTCATATCTATCTTCCTCCATTCATTTTCTCCTATCGCTATTCTTTTCCCCTTTTGTCTTGATCTAATAAAAAAAAAAAGAGTAAAACACGGTGCTATGAATCCTCTTGGCATGTCTACTCCTTTGGACTGCATCCTTTCCTACTCCTACATTACAATTTTTTGACTTATCCTATGTTGACCTTTCATTCTTGCCCAAATGTGCTTTACATGATGTTTATTTTTCCCTAGCTTCGATACTCTTGAGGAGTTTTCCTTTGAGGATTTCTTCCCTTCATTCTCCTGCATTCTCATATCTTCCATCTCTTCCACCAGCTTGCTAATCCCTCTAGTCCTCCACCTTGCTAAACATTGGTACTACACAATGTGATCTTGCTTGGGATTTTTATGCCCATTTTGTCTAGGGGCATCCTTTGTACATAATTATTGATCTTGAAAAAATCCAAAAAATGATATATTGTCAAAAAATAAAAAAATTGGAAAATGTCCTGAAAAAATGATCATCTTAGTGAAAAACTAGCAATAGGCACTTTGATGTATCTTCAAAAAAAATTATATATTTCAAAAATGCAAAAACATTCAAAAATTCAAAAATTCAAAAAAATAGAAAAAGTTCCTTGGTGAAAACCTGGAAACAGGCGCCTTGGTACCAAAAATTCAAACAAATTATAAATAGTCCTCAAAAAAAGAAGAAAAAAATGAAAAAAATGAAAAAATTGTAATAAAATCCAAGTGGTGAAAACCTGGAAATGACCGCTACTTGAGGCCTTTGCACCCCTGTTTCTTAGCGCATGTCCTCGACACTTAGCCTTTTTCCATCATGCCTTGTCCTTGTTTCCTTGGTTTGGAATTGGTCTTTGCCTTTGTCTAGGGGGCATAACTATGTTAGCTTTGGTCTCTTGGATGCGTTAGTCTTTAGGACATCTCACAAATGGTGTTTTTCAACACCACCCCAACTGTATTTTCAATACAACCTCTGACATCGAGTGTTTTTCAACACTTATCGGTTTGGTCTTACCCCATTTTGTCATGTGGTCTTACCTGCTTACAAGCATTCAATTCTTATCCTCGAAACTCAGTATCAATTAACACACTTAAATTTTTAAACACAATACTTAATGCTTGAGCTATGTCATGATCTTTTCTTTGTGTGCTGACTGCTATTGATTTTCATTGAGTTTTCTTGTCTCATAAGTCTCTCTGTGATGCATAGCTAGAGGACTT
Organism: Thuja plicata; assembly: GCA_018584345.1. Taxonomy (NCBI): domain Eukaryota; kingdom Viridiplantae; phylum Streptophyta; class Pinopsida; order Cupressales; family Cupressaceae; genus Thuja; species Thuja plicata. The sequence continues at coordinate 7,258,175 of MU227940.1, read as the reverse complement.
GGGGCATGGAACATGTTTTATTTGCTTCCTGCTTTATGCTTCACTATTTTTGCACAACCATTCTGCTGGTCATCTTGGCCTCTATGCCTTGATGCAAGTATGGTTTTGCTATATTAAATTGGGTAAGCTAACATCATAGTCATATTGACCTTTATGTCTTTGATGCTTATGTCAGAATCTTTCCACATTTCAATCTGATATAAATCGCATTCATATCTTCATAGTTGCGCTTGTGACTAGTGATGATTGTGTGATTTTCTGATGTCTGTTAATAATGGCCCAATGATGAAAATAAGTTCCTTAACATTCTCTAATGAATGATGAACACAAAATCCTATGTTATAGTTTCTCTATTGCAAGTACACCTTTGCATTTTCATGTAGCTTGCATTGTTAGACCTCATGTTAGTTTGCATTTTTAGGCTGCATTATGATTTTGTGAGGGTTTTCCTTCATCTTTCTTGTGGACTTTAATCAACTGTGATCATGTTCTGATCTTTATTTCCTTATCTTCTTTCATGATCTCAATCAAAATTTTATATCTTAAACAATTGATTAATTTTGGGGCATTCTCTTTCTTAGCAAATTCTGTTCCTCTCCATTTCTTTCCACCTCTTCCAAACTTCTTTCTTCCATTTGCTTTCACCCCACTTCTTCTTCTTCTTCTTCTTCTCAACCTTGGGGCATAATCTTTCATGCTTGATGATCTACCTTGGTTATGTGATCCTTATATCTTTCATCTTACATCAAGAACCTTATCTTTAGTTTGATTTGATCAAGTTTATCAATTTTTTGTTTCTCCTTTATCTCATTTTGAGTTTGATCACGAGGGGGCAGTACCTATCAAACTTCAATCATTGATTCAGCTTTATCAATCTCATCATTTGCTCCACTTGGGGCAACCTTGCTTGAGATTCTTATCTCGGACATGTCAATTACTTATTTACAATGGTGTTGACCTTGTCTTTTTTGCAATCAGCTTATCTTTGTTCTGGTGTCAATTACTTATTTACAATGGTGTTGATGTCTGTGTTGTTTTGTGAGCCCAAATCGATCTCACACTTCAATTGCATTCTTTGACTACATGTGTTCCCAGAATGATCACACATTAGTCAAAGAGGGGCAAATGTATGCACCCTAAAATGGTCACCTAGACTATGGGCCCCATTTATCATTTTATCATTTTATCAAATTCTTGAATCAATGCTTTGCAACATTTTAATTCAAATCAATTTTCTTGATCAAATTGTAATTAATTCAATTATTTCAATATTTCCTAAGGTTTGATCATTTTTATTTAATTAAAAGATTTAATCTCCCTTTTAATTAATTAAAATTCATCTTATTTAATTAAATTAAATTCCTCCCATTTAATTAAATTAAATTCTTCTAATTTATTTAATTATAAAGAAAACCCCTCTTTTAATTAAATAAATAAAAATCCCCACTTAAAAAAATTTATTTGATGAAAAAGGAAAAAAATTAAATAAAAATCCCTTTTTCTTCACATCTTCCTAAGTGGTGGGCTTTTTTCCTCTTAATCATAGCCTTTGATTTTTGCCTCTTAATCTCTATCGTCCATTTCTCTTTAAAAGGAAACCTCTCATTCTCATATAGAATTTTTAGGTATTGTTATGTTGCAGGTTTGGAGAGCAATATTGGAGAAGGATCTGAACACTCAAGCTTGGATATTACAACTTCTCTCTTCTTGTTTTCTTCTTTCATAACCCATGGCAATCCATTTAGATTAATTTTGCACTTGCATATTTCCTTTCATAGAATAATCATGCATTGTTATCATTTAGATTAATTTCCTTTCATGCATTTCTATCATATAGAATAGTTATCATTTTCATGCATTAAATCTCTCATTTCATGGTGTACTTGCATAGGCACAACTAGGCCAATCTGAGGGCCTTCATCACACACCTTTGCACTCCATGACTAGGGAGATATGAGTCAATATTTGAGGCCTCATTCTTGAGCAACCTTGAATGGAATGATTCATAGAAGTGTGACACATTTTTAGCACACAGGATCTAATTAGCGTAGTTTTCATAGCTCCTATTCTTCATACACATGTTGATGCAACTGCAGCCTTTACAACATCTGGAACAAACTTGTCAACCACTGTCCAACTACTTCAAGCACTAGGTAGGGACTCCAGCTACGCAAACGCAGCCCTTGTTCAATAAGAATTTGATGAGAAACATCCGATAATAGCATTTAAATATATAGTTGACACACAAATATTATTTTTCCATTCCAAATGAAAACTCTTATAATGTATTGCACCTATGGGCCACCATTTCATAAAATATTCGGACACATCTAAATAATGAATTTGTTGGCAGCCTCTATATTCAAGCGAGACAAATATGAAATCTTATTTTATATTATACATTTTTTCTTTATTTCTTAGCCAAGTCTAAGGAAGTGGAATGAGAAATCTAACCCACAAAGAAATATTTCACTAATCACAATGATAGACCCACTCTAACCTTTTATTTTCATAGTATTATATTGCTATATCATGTGGAATGGATATGATATTGAAAGAGTGGCTAAAATAGGAACTCACCCTTTTTTAGGAATCACATCATATGAATTCTAGAGTAATATCATTGACATAGAATTCATTTTTATTTGAAGTAATTCTACAAAGTTGACACAAATATGAATTTAGTGATGGATCTACTCCTAGGAAGAAGAACTAGGGTTTCATCCAACCTGCTTTCAATCTTTTGAAGGTTTGTATCCTCGGAGATTCAACTAATGCAAAGCATCAAACAAATTCATCACTAATTCAATAACATCTAAACATCTCAAATCTATTCCAAACCCTTCCCTTTATAACAACTGATGAGCCTTCTAGAATTTTCCTTCATGAGGTAGCTTCTCAAACAACCTAGATAAATTTATTAATTAAAGTGACTTTTAATAATATTTATTTCATTGAAGTCACTTTTAGTTAAATTAATTAAACTAAAGTCATCCTTTCAATATTTAATTTATTTAGAGAACTTTAAAATAATTAATTTAATTAATTAATTCACCAAAATTTAAAGATATTATAAGATTCCATGTATCATTCTTTTTTAAAGCTACCTTTTTTCATTCATAGCGATTTTCCAAGATTTAACATCATTTATACCTAACTCTTTAACAAATCTAGGTTCATGCATGCTAGTATTCAAATAAAAAATACATCTCTAATCATTTGAAGATTACCTTCCATAAGGTTGTCTTTTCCTTGTATATTTTCTAACAAGCTAAATTAGTGGTTCTTCCTCCTCTTCTAAATGTTTAGAGCTAGATGAACTCTCCTCAAATTTTCATCATTCTAGGGACCTTGATTTGACTTTCTCAAGTGTAGAAGGTAGTTGAATCACATCTTCCTTTTAAGATTTTTAGGCCGCAATGTAATAGAGGTAGCTTTATTTTCTCTAAAAATAACGCTTATAATATATATCACCTTTTGTGCAATAGGTCCCTAAAGCTTGTATCCTTTCACACCATGCTTGTAAGTGATGAAGAGGCATTTCATATCCTTAATCTCCAACTTTGTTTGATTCTCCATTGGCACATAGACATATGCTTCACTGCCAAAAACTCTAAGATATGTCAATGAAGGCTTATGAACTAAAAATGGCTCCATACTTGAATTTTATCAACAAGGGCTAATGTACGAGACCTATTAATCAGGTAGCAAGCAGTGGCAACAATTTTAGCAGGCAAAACCTTTGTTCTAGGCCAAAACCACCAAGCATACTCCTAGCCTTCTCCACCAATGTCATATTCGTCATTTTTACAACTCCATTTTGTTGTGGAGAATTTGAATTTGTCTTCTACCTATGAATGCCACAAATATCAAAATGATTAGAGAAAAATTCACCACCATTTTAGTTGTCAAATATTTTATTTTCCTTCTAGTGTGCGATTGAAATATTGTTTTAAATTACTTAAATCTACTCAAAAAAACATATTTACTCTTTATAAAATATACCCATTTCCTTTTACTATAATTGTTAATAAATCAAACATAATATGTGGATTTTCCAATTCAAGGAACATCAATAGGACCAAAAACATCAAAATAAATAAGATCCAAAACACATCAAGATTTTTGAGAACTCAAGTAAAATTGAATGCAGTTTATTTTCCATATAAATTTAATACTCACATAAATTAAAATCAAGATTACAATCATTCGAACCTTCAAAAACAAAATTCAAGGTCCTTAAACTCTTCTCTCCAATGTGGCCATGTATCTGATGCCATAAAATAGTCTTATCTATAGGTAAATTTGATTCAAAAGAAAAAGAACCCTTAGGTACCCAAAATCCATGTATCTGATGCCATAAAATAGTCTTTTCTATAGGTAAATTTTATTCAAAAGAAAAAGAACCCTTAGGTACCCAAAATCCATGACCATCCACTGAAGGTGAAACTCTCACTTTTTCCAATGAAGTATCAACATATTTATTAATCACAGAAGTATTGTTACACTCAGCCGTGTGTCCATACAATTTATATAATGTGCCAATTCTAAAACATTTAGAAATCACCATAGAACCTCTCACCATTTTTCATCCCGCATTAAAAAGATTATCTTCAAACCTGAATCTATTATTTTTCTCACATATAACAAATTTTGTCTCAAACCAAGGATATAAAACAAAATGTTAATCTTTCCTATTCTACTATCAAGAAACCTGATTTTAACTTCACCACAACCAACCATATTTAAATGATAATTATCACCCAAGTATTCCTTATCTCAATCAAATTCTTCATATTCATAAAACCAATTTTTTATTATAGGTTATATGAAACGATGCACCATATTCAATTAATCATGCATCATCGTATGCATGAGTGATCAAAAAAGCAATGAATGCATAACCATATTCCTTCTTAGACTCGGAATCATAATCAAATTTCTTCTTTTTATTCTTTTTATTCCTTATGGATGTGTCCAAGATTACCACAATTCTAATAAATAACCTTGGAATTTCTAGGAGATTTGGTCTTCCTCTTGGATTTAGATTTATTATGATTCTCATTCTACTTGCCTTTTTCCTTAGGTCTTCCACAAACAACTAGGCATTTTTTTTAACTTACTAATGGATACCTTCCTCCTCATCTCTACAAAAATAAAAGAACCCGCCACATCTTCCATCCTCAAGATCACAGAAGTACTGTCAATAGTCATAACATTAAGAGAATCCCACAAATAAAACAAAGAACAAAGGAAGATCTGACATTTCTCTTTCTCATCCATCTTGACACCAATGGATGCAAATTGAGCCACCAATATATTAAATGCTTCTAGATAGTCTATAGTTTTTCCACCCTCTTCTATTCTCAAGGAATGTAGTTTTTTTCTCAAGAAAATATTATTTACTAAAGATTTTTCTTGATACATCTCACCAAGATTTTTTCATACACTCTTTGCAGAGGAATTTTCATGGACATTGATTAAAGCCAATTTTTCAAGGCAAAATCTGATTAGACCCTTGTTATTATGGTTCATTACAACATATTTATTAACGCCATTTGGATCTACAGGCTTCAAGAAATTCACATCAACAAACTCCCAAAAATCTCAATCTATTAGCAGATTCTCCATCTTCAACTTCCACATTTTAAAATTATTTCAAGAAAATTTATCCACCTCTATTAAATCCCTAAAAAACTAGCCATCTATAAATTTAAACAACAATAACACAAAGTATCTTCTATAGAATCTCCTACATCAATTCAAAGAGGGGAATTTGTAGACACCTAAAATTGGTCAGGTGTTCTATTTCAACCAAATCTGCATTTTTCATCAAATTTGCATCAAATCTCATCAAATTTCTCTAAATCAATCAAATGGACATTTATTAAATCAAATTGGGACAAAATCAAATTAAATCAAAGGATCAATTAACAATGACATTAATTAATTAAATATAAGCCTAAAGGGATTAATCAAACTATATAATTGATTTTAATCAATTAATTGTATAGTTTAAATCAAAAATCAAATCCAACCTATTCCCCTACATGGCTAATTTAATTAATTGAATTAATTAATTAAATCATATTATCTTTCAACAAGAATTTGAGGAACCAATGAGAAGTGAGAAGGAAAAGCACATTGATCACTCCAAACTTTGCAATCTTGATCACTTATTTTGGAACTTTAAATCCTCATCGCTCAATTTGTCCATTTGTCCCAACCTTTGAGACAATAATTTAAATTGTCCCCTCAATTGGAAACCATTTGAAAGTCTTTCACTCAACCAAGGATAAATCATGATCAATTAACTCCACCCCCTACACTTGGGAAATCTTATAAATAGAGAGCATTTTGCAAGCATAAGATAATATTATACATTCGAATGAAAAGCATCTACATTATAGTCATTTTTAGAGAGATCAAAGCAATTTGAGCAATATCAAAGCATTTTGTGAGAGCATTTGAGCATTTGAGTTGAATCATTTTGATGATTTGAGAGAATTATGAACTAGATAGGCATATCATTATCAATTTTATCATTCTAGGACTATCACTAGTAGAGATTTAAGTTGAAAGCTTTCTATTAGCATGCTTAGTTAGAGATCCACGGGATTCTTAATGATTTCCTTTGAATTCTTAGCTTAATTGTTGATATTTTTCTATAGAATTGTTGGAAAATAAACTAATCTCATGAAGGTGTAAAAATCACACACACAAATGGCGCCCATCGTGGGGCTTTAGGCTTCTAATCCTCATTTTTTATCATATTTTATAGGTTTTTGCTTCATTTTGTGTGCATTTTGCACATTAGAGGTAAAGTGACGCCTAGAAGCAAAATGATGACTCCTGCAAGAAGTGAAATGATGCCTATGAATTCCTTCTATTTTCTTGTTTAACTTCTTTCATGCCTGGCAGATAAATAATGATGCATGTGTTCATAAATTGGCACCTGTCAGCCAGGAAACAACACCCGTTCATTATTCTCTATTGCCTATGCACTTTATTTTAATGTATTTAGACTACTTTATCATGCCTGTGAATATTCTTTTTACGCCAAATGTTAGTAAAGTAACACTTAACAGAGGGTAAAGCAATGCCTAGATTAGTGCAAAGCAATGCCTAATATAGTGCAAAATAATGCCTAGAAGCTGTAAAATGATGTCTACTATCTTCTGTGTTTTTTTTAGTTGCACATTAAAAAATCCATAATACTAATGCGGTTTTTTTTATTTTTCTGTAGATGAACAGACATCCAAAGGTGCAGAAACCTGAACAAAGGATCAAAATGGAGAAAAAAGACGTAAGAATCTCAAACAAGCATGCAAAAGAAATATTTAATGCAATCATTTTGGAGAGTTTAAAAGAAGAGGAAGCATTATTTGAACATTTTGTTAAAGTTGGTAATGCTTACAAAAGAAAATTTTCTTCTCTAAACTGATTGCATTTCTTAAGTCCTTAAGCTTTATTTTAAAAATTTTTGTTAAGGATCTTAAATTTGATGTCAATTCAATTTGTTTTTCTTCACTTTGGTTGTGGTGTTGACTAACTTGTTGGAGGAAAAGGAGAGGGAACGATCACCACTAGGTGAGTAAGCAAAAACCTCAAAAATGTGTCTAGTCTTTTCTAGCATTGAAATGAGGTATTTCACTTAACAAGATTACTTTTCTTAGATTGTGGAATTTTCATTTGAATCTAGTTTAATAAGGGCACCCTATTATTTTCCATTACAAACAAGACATTAGGTATATGCTCTCAAATTTTCAAATTTGTTCAAAAAGCCAAAAGTGTTGTGTTTGGATGGTAGAAAGAAAGGGAGAAATTGAACCACACATTTCAATTTATTAAAAGCCTCCTTGTCAAGAGGTTAAAAATGAACAAGTGTGATTGAAGTGTTTGGAATTAAGGAGAGTAATAGGGATATTCTCTTCACTCTTTGAGTGAATCAAATTCCCAAACTTACTTGACTAAATTAATTTTTTTTCTTGAACATGTTAGATACATAGAGGGTATGCCTCCTAAGAATTTATTTACAAAGGTAGTGAGAGGAAACGACCCAAGTGGGAGACAATCACTTAAGTCGTGATACTATCCAACCTACTATAATCAAATTCACTCATCACAAAGGGTTGAAGTGACTAAATTGTGTTTAGAATCTTCACTTCCTCAAGTAGTCCTTCGAGATTGGGAAAAATTATACTTTCATGCATGTTGGAAACCCTTGTAATGAGGGTATAAGAGACTCTTCATGGTTTAGAACGGAGGTGTTAACTACAACCTGGTTAGTTAGCAATCTACCTTATTAGAGTCGTTGTTTGATTGCCAAATTTGACTTTAGGTAGATTGTTTGGAAGAATTTCTTGTGCAAGACGCGTGAAAATGTCTAAGAACATACACTTGGGGTTTTTTAGGAGTAAGATGAAAACATGATGTGTGTGTTGTGTTTGTGCCTTCATTTTCAGACAAGAATTCAATCCTATGGATCGGATCACAGACTTTATACTTTTAAATCCTTAAAAACTATGACAAACCAACTTTTTCAGCAAAATGACGCGTACAGAAAGTTAAATAATGCCTATAAACATTCTTGTTACACCTGCAGTAGTTGAAACGATGCCTAACTCACTGGAAATTAACACCTACAAGTTGTTAAACAATGCCTATAAACTGCCAAATCATGCCTATCAACTGTAGAGTGACGCATACAACAATTCCAGTTACCGCCTACATAGTGCAAAGTCATACGTGCACCTAACTAAAGTGACACCCGTAAATAAAGAAGGAAAAAAGGGGGAATTTCCTGAGGGTTTGGAAAATAATTGATTTCATTTTTGGATACCCTTTTGGATCTTCTACCTTTTCATAACTTTAATTTGATTAGAATCCCTCATTTTTGGACAAATCATAAAATCACTTAGGGATTGATCAATAGGTGATAAAAAAACCAAGATTTTAGTGATTAATGCTTATGTCATCTTTCACCCGATCACACTACATCAATTATACCTTGCAGTTAGATGGAACATACTTGAGGCAAGAACTTCCTTTTCCTAGTGATACCTCTACTTCTTCACAACAACCGAACGAACCAACTAAAGAGGTAGAACAAAATATGGTTTTTCCATTTGGAAACATGGATCCCGACCTAGTTAACCTCACCAACAAGGATAAAAATAAAAAGTTGGGAATGGAAAGGTCAAAAATAATGGGGCCAATGAAAGAGGAGTCAATCCTAACAATCAAGGGGTAGACAACAAAAATAGAGGAAATATCGACCCTAATGACGAAGAGGCTACCAAAGAGAAAGTTAATGAAGCAGTTCAAATCCTATTTTTCATGAATCTCATGGAGAAATTATTGGAAAGAGATAGGGAAAAATATTTTCTAGACCTAGCACAAGCAGGGACTAAACTCCCTCACAACTATGATGTTGATAAACTAAAGCAAAAAGAAGATGAATCCAACCCTATCGACATCATGAACAAGCAGTTTAAGTTATTCCAAATGTAGTTGGACACAATGAAACAAATGAGGGTTCCTAAACCCTTATCTATCAAATCATTGTGTCCATATCCATTTGACAAGACATTAATTATGGTTCCATTCCCTAGCAATGCTATTTTCCTAACTATGATAAATACGAAGGAGCATCCGATCCTCAAGATCGTCTAAGGGATTTTTGTGCATTGAGCTTGGAGTTCATGCATGATACCACATATTTAATGAGTTTATTCCCAAGAAGTATAGGAGGTATGGAAATGGAGTGGTTTTCCAAGTTACCCTCCAACATTCGCACTTTTGAGGAATTGGCCTCCAAGTTCGTGACTCATTACTCTTATAATATCAAATATGAGGTCATGATGATTAATTTATGTAATACCAAACAATGTGAGGGGGAAGGATTCTTACTTTTCCTACAAAGATGGAGAGAGGTATTTTCTAGATACCCTCGAAGCATGCTCGAAAAGGAAAAGATGGGCATCTTTATCAATAGCTTTAACAATGAAATGAATTATCGGTTGAGGTTACAATGCCCTAGGTCTTTCCAAGACTTGATCGAAAATGGAGTTACTATGAAGGAAGTATTAATAAAAATTGGAGAACTCAAACTCTACAAGGATAATAATAATTCTAACAACAATACTTCCAACAACAATCAAAATAGGGCTCCTCCTAACAAAAACCAATTTTGGATGAAGAATAATAACAAAGGTGTGGTTAATGATGGAGTTTTAGAAGTGAACAATTTGAAGGCCACTCCATTTAATCTTACAAGAGGATCCTATCAAGATAATAATGTAAGTCAAGCACCCAAAGTTCCTTTCAATAATAACAACAATAAAAACTTTGGGAACAATCAAGAGGCTAACAAGGCTAAACCCTTCTTTTCTCCATCACCTAGAATGAAGTTCACAATCTTGGGTGAACCGCTTGAAATGCATTGAGAACCCTCATTGCGAATAAAATTATTGAGTTACCTAGGGCTCAACCCTATGAACCACAAGTAAAACCTTCTTGGTGGAGTGTTTCCAATCATTGTGAATATCATAGAAATCAAGGACATAAGACAAATGACTGCATGCGCCTAAAACATGTGGTGCAAGACCTTATTGACAATGGTGTGATTAAAGTGGAAGGACCTCAAAAAAATGAATATCACATGGCATGCAAAACTCCTTTCTTCAAGCATGAGAAAGGTGAATCTTCCAATGCTAACAATGGAGGTAAAAATGGAAACAACTCAAGAGGTGATAATAATGCTAACTTTGCCCATAGTTATGACAATACTATTAATGCCCTATTCGGACATGATAGTACTATCAATGTCATGGTACTAAAGGAACAAACTAACAAGGAGACCTCTAATGTTGTTACTAGGGGGCAAGCAGCAAGAATTAGCTTACAAGGAAGTACCCCTAGAACGTTTGGTCCTACACAAGCGACTACTTTGGCTAAACAAACATCTTCTTCAACAAGGCCTTATAGTCTAGTGGATCAACTACAAAAGACTCCAGCACAAATTTCCATTTTGGAACTCTTAAAACTTTCTCCTAATCACAAAGAAATCTTGGAGAAAGATCTTGTGGAAACTACCATTCCTGAAAGTTTGGAAGAAGAAAGGTTTTCAAACATGGTGGGTCATCTCATAGCACCTCATTGCTTATCATTTTTAGAGAAAGATGACATGTCCATTAATCATCCTCAAAATCTCCCCTTGCATATAGAGGTTTTGATTCAAAAACACTATGTTAAGAGAGTCATCATTGATGGAGGAGTCAGTCTCAACATTTGTACCTTGAACCTATTCAAAGCTTTAGGGTTAACCGAGTTATCTATTGATCCCAAGAAACAAATCACTATAAAATCTTATGATGAGGAGGAAATATCTTCTAAAGGAATGGTGGTTTTTCCCATTCATGTTTGTCCTATCAAGAAAGATACCATTTTTCAAGTCCTTGACATGAAACTAACTTATAATATTTTATTGGGAAGGTCATGGATTCATGAGATGCAAGCGGTGCCTTTGACCTATCATCATTGTATTAAGTTTCCATACATGGGTGAAGAAATAACTATTGGGGGATATTCCAATCCCTTTCAAAATTACCATATAGTGAAACCTCTTCATGAGTTATTTATTCCACATAATAGGTAAGGTTTTATTCCTAGTGTCAATATTAAGGAAACCAAAGAGGAAGGTCCTAATTCAACATTAAATACTACATCTACTTAAATTCCTAATGAAACTAACTTACCTACACCAACTAAGCGAAAAGAGAAAGTTAGTTATGAGGGTCAGAGTTCTAATGAAAATTCAGTCAAATTTTCTACACCAAAGGAAAAAAAATTGAAACTCTCTAAGGATGAAAGAGGAAAAACCAAAAAGGACAACTATCAAAAGATGAGTGAGATGATGCATAAATTTGAAAAACAATGCAGAATCAATTCAAAAGGAGTGGGGGAATATTCTATTTACCTATCTGATATACCAACTTCCCCAAAGACACATGGGAAACCTTCAAATTCTCATCCACCTCAAAAATACAACTCTCATTTTGTAAGAGAGAGTGATCAATCAGCCATGGAAAAGGAAGCTATTGAAGTTTTACAATGGCTTTATAAAGATGAGGATACTTCAAATAATCTTGTTGAAAGAGTGCAACATGTCACCATCTAAACTGATCAATATGGAAAGGGATTTCAAATAATACAAAAGATGGGATACAAGGGAAGAGGACCCTTAAGAATAAAAAATAAAGGCTTTCTAGAACCTATCCAACCTCCTTGGAGGTCAAAGGATGAAAAATCAGGAATAGGGTATCAAGAGAACGAAGTAGGTTCAAACTCTAGGCATGATTCTTATGAGCATGTACACATGTTAGAATCTAAGGTGAAGACGACTCCAGAGAATATGAGTGGGATTCCCTATCCAAAGATTCTTGTCACAAAAAATAGGTAGATGTCATTCATATCTATGCTACTATACCTAATAAAAAAATTCAAGCCAATATGGAACAAGGGTCGATTTCTACACATGTACCAATTGTTTCTCAAGAATCAAATGTAGGACAAGCATCTAGTGCAAACCAATGGATAGGTGAACCTTGGGTACCTTCATGGGGGGGGGGGGGGGNACCTTCATGGGGGGGGGGGGGTGATTCAAACATTAGATTTAATCCACATGCATTCTTTCCCATGGAAATCTACGAGGAGTCTAGTGAAGAGAATTTTTATCCTTATTCCATGGAACACCTCAAGAAAGCACATGTGATTGAATTGAGAGATACAATGTAAGAATCCTCAAATGAAGTCATGTCCTTGAACCCTTCAAATTAAAACTTTCCTAATGAGTCCTTAGCCCTTATTCATCTTGAACTCATTGATTGGGACTTAACAGAACCTAATGACCTACCATATTTTCCCAATGACAATGCTATGGCCCAATACCTTAACGTGGTTGAGCCATCTTCCACCAAAAAATTCAATCTGAACATGATGATGGAGGAAAGGGTCCAATCTATTAATCCACCAGATAAAATAAAAAAACTAAAAAAAATGAAAAGGTCTAGTGGTGAAAACCACAATGTGGCAGTACTAGACCCCAAAAAAGTAAAAATAACGGATGTTTCCAAAGGTGAAAACCCAACTGTGGCACCAAAGGAAGAGAGTTTGGATACTTTACCTGAACATGAAGATGAGATATACCATATCCGCACTGAGCCAATAGAAAATTTCAACATTGGAATCGAATTGGAACCTAAGTTTATTCATTTAGCAGCATCATTGACTCCAACAGAAAGGAAGGATTTCATCAAATTATTTCAAGCAAGTCAAATCAACTTTGCATGGTCATATGTTGACATTCTAGGATTGGATCCAAGTTTCATAATGTACCACTTTAATCTGAGGCCCAGCATAAAACCTGTTAATAAAAAGTTGAGAAAAATGCATCCCTATGTAACTTTATTGGTTAAGGCAGAATTGGAAAAGTTACTAAAAGTTGGCTTCATAAGAGTCATAGCTTATGTAGAATGGATTTCCAATATTGTACCTATTACTAAACATGAAAAATCCATTTGAGTATGCGTGGATTTTAGAGACCTTAATCTTTCTTTCCCTAAGGATGGTTTTCCATTACCTAGCATTGATGCTATAGTGGATTTGACGGCATGAAATTCTATGTTTTCATTGATGGATGGATTTAGTGGCTACAATCAGATTAGAATTGTACCTGATGATCAAGAAAAGACCTCTTTCACTTTCCCTTGGGGTACTTTTTTTTTGGAATATTATGCCCTTCGGCCTCAAAAATGTCAAAGAAAGGTCTATCAAAGGGAAATGACAACTATCTTTCATGACATGATGCATACTTTCCTAGAAGACTATGTGGATCATACCTTAGCAAAATCACATTAAATAAAAGACCATCTATCTATCCTCAAAAATATTTTTACAAGATTGGAGAAATTTAAAGTAAGGTTAAATCCAAAGAAATGTGCATTTGGTGTTCAATCTGGCAAGCTATTGAGCTACATAGGTTCACCAAAAGGGATAGAAGTGGATCTAGAAAAGGTGCAAGCAATCATGGAAATGGAAACTCCCAAAAAAATTAGTCAAATAAGGTCACTCCAAGGAAGACTTCAATCTATTTGAAGATTCATCAATCAATTAGCGGCAAAGTGTCACTCTTTTACAATATTTCTACATAAGGATACCATTTTTAAGTGGGGTGATGAATGTGAACAATATTTTACCCTATTGAAGACATACTTGGTAAATCCACCCATTTTTATGCCTCCCGTCAAAGGAAAACCCTTACTACTATATATTTCAGCAACAGAGAGATCTTTAGGGGTTTTATTGTTACAAGAGGATGATGAGGGTAAAGAAAGAGCTATTTACTCCTTAAGCATAACTTTGATCAAGTATGAGTTGAATTATAGTTTCATGGAGAGGGTTTGTCTAGCGGTAGTTTTTGCCTCACAAAAATTATGACATTAAACGTTGATGTACAAGGTTAATTTGATTGCCAAAATTGATCCATTAAAGTATTTTCTTAGCAAAATAGCCCTTTCAGGAAGAGTTGCTAAATGGGTGATGGTAATTTGTGAATTGGACATTGAGTATGTGGACCAAAAATATATCTACTCATCCTATTCAAGTATAATTTTGAGATGCAAAGATAGTCAATGTGGAAACCAAAGCATGTAAATTATATTTCGATAGATCCTACACTCAACATGGTTCAGGAGCTGGATTTTTATTGATTACACCACAAGGATACAACATTCCTAAGTCTTACAAACTTTTGTTCCCATGCACCAACAATATTGCATAATATGAAGCTTTAGTCATAGGCATTAAAATAGATTTAGAATGGAACTTCATAGAACTGCAAGTATATGAGGATTCCCAATTGGTCATCAATCAAATTAATGATGAGTATCCAACTAAGGATGAAAAATTGATGCCATATAATAGGATAGTAGATGACTGGAAGAAATAATTTTTCCTAATCACATTTGAGAAAATATCAAGGGATAAGAATAGAGCATCAGATGCTATGGCTCCTTTGGCTTCTTTACTTCAAATGCCTAGTCAAAATGCGAGGTACAAATTCTTGGTGGAAGAGTTGGTGAAACTAGATTTTGACCTACCTGAAACTGAAATCATTTGCCTTTAAACAGACATGACTCACCCTGGTTTGGACCCATTTATACCTATCTAAAAGACCATGTTTTACCTTTAGACCAAACTCATTCCCAAAAATGACACTTCATATGCCAAGCGGCTCGTTACACTATCCTATCTGACACACTGTATCACAAAGGTCTTGAGGGAACGCTACTTAGGTGCCTAGAGGATGAGGAATTGAAGTTGGCTTTAAGATATTTTCATGAGGGTATTTGTGGGTCTCATTCAAGTGGGCTAAACCTACCTAAGAAAATCCTTCACGTGGGGTATTTTTGGAAAACCTTAGAAAAGGATGGTTGCCACTTTGTTAAAGTGTATTCAAAATGCCAATATCATGGATACATAATCCATGTGCCTGCACAAGAGTTACACTCATTCATTACACCATGGTCATTTACCAATGGGGAATCGATCTTATTGGAATGATTTATCCACCTTCTTCCAATGGTCACAAATACATCATCACGACAATAGAATATTTTACAAAATGGGTAGAGGTCGTACCTTTGACAACTGCAACAGGAAAACAAATCTCTATGTTTATCCTCAATCTCATCATTTGTAGATATGGTATTCCTCATGCCATCATCACAGACAATGGGAAACAATTCAAGAACAAATATGTGGATGAACTATGTGAGACCTTCCATATAACACACCATTCTTCCTCCATTTACTATCCTCAAGGTAATGGACAAGCTGAAGATACAAATAAGAATATCCTCAAAATATTGAAAAGATTAGTTGACAAATCAGGAAGAGATTGGCACGTCCAAATAAACATAGAATCATGGGCCTATAGAACAAGCATTCAAACACCAATAGGAGCTACACCATTTTCTTTGGTTTATGGGGCAGAAGTTGTTCTACCTTTGGAGGTTGAAATCTTGTCCTTAAGAGTTTCATTACAAGGATTAATAAAAGATGAGGATTATAGGGTTGCCCAAATTCAACAATTGGAATTGTTGGAGGAACATCAAACACAAACTTATGAGCATTTGAAAGTATATCAAAATAGAATGTCAAGGAATTACAACAAGCATATCAAACCTAGAAACTTTCAAGTGGAAGACTTAGTGTTAAGAGAAAACCCTAAAAACCAAGCAAAGAGAGAAAAGAAAGGAAAATAAGAGGCAAATTGGCTTGGACCTTTTGTAATTAATTCTTCTTTTGGAATGGGGACATACAAGCTAGATGATTGAGATGGTGATGAGTTGCAAGAACCTATTAACAACATCCATTTAAAGAGGTTTCATGTGTAATCAAATGAAAGAGTATAGTAAGAAATAGTATGAGATGAGTGTGTATTCAATGAGTTCATCATCATTCTTTGTACATGAGAAAAGGTTAAATCCAAAAAAATGAAAAAAGTTCAAAATCCATAAAAATGAGAAAGATCAAAAAATGCAAAAACAATGGAAAAGCATAAAAGCATAAAAAAAGAGGAAATTTGAGCATGAAGAAAGCAAAAACATTCAAAAATCAAAAAAATGGTTGTCTTGGTGAAAACCTAGCAAATAGGCACCTTGATGATATCAAAAAAAGGAAAAAAGAAAAAATCAAAGAAAAAAATTGAAAAAGAAAAAAGCGCCTTGGTGAAAACCTAGCAATAGGCACCTTGGTAGCAAAAAAAGGAGAAAACAGAAAAAAGAGCAATAAACCTCAAAAGGTGAAAACTTGGAAAATAGGTGCTTTTTGATCCCTTAGGTATTACCTAGTTGCATTTTTACATATTGCCTTTTCATCATGTCATTTGTATATCCTCATTGCATTTGTCATTTGTGCATACTCATAATAAAGTCTCTGAGCTACATTGTCACATACTAGGTTTCATTTGACCAAGAGTTTACACATGGTCTCATTTTTAGCTGGGGGAAAAGCATTGGTTTTGATACAAATGAATTCAATAAGTGCTACTTTTTGGTCACATGACAGAAGAGATTTTTTAGAACTTGAGAGGGGAGATATGTTTGAGCCTTTGATGGATATCATTGTTCAAACCAAGAGTTCAATCTTGCAACTTGATCCTTGAGCTTCATGATCTTATTATTAGGATTAAAATTTGACAAAACCTAAATGATCATAATGTTTGGAATTCTATTGAAAATCTTGATACAATACAAAACACTTAAAGTTTTTGATGATATTCATTGAATTTTCAAGTCATGTATTTTTAGCTAATCGATGATGTTTCGACTAGATCAGCGATGATGAAGACATGATATTTTCTTGACTTTGCATGACTGTTTTGAGGAAGATCCACCAACTTGTGTGAATTCGTTTAAGGACATGGTCATCAAAGAACCATCAAGGAATTTCGTATAGGAAGGAGGGTTAACCTTTGTTTGTTTACACAAATGAATACCTTGGATATTTAGATCTTCCATATCATAATACCAAAATCCAATTGCAGCATTGAATTCAATGAAACCAGTATTCAGACTCCCATAGTTGATTATTCAACTAGTGAGGGTTGTACTAGTTTATAAATGGTTACAAAAGTGATGAAAGAGGTATTCATATTATCATGATGTGGTCAGTGATGATTGTGCTTTCTCCTAGTTCCATAGTGCTCAATGATAAAACTATATCTCTATGGCATTTATTTGCCAAAAAGTTAGTGTTTGTTAGTTGCATCGCATTGCATTTTCTGATAGATTAATTGTATTTTTTAAAGGATTTTCCAAGTTCAAGGGGGTTAATCATTTTGGTTTTAATATCATTTATCTTTTTTCAAATAAAATATTTGAGATTATGTTTTGCATTCATGACATTAATCATTATTTATTATCTTTTATATTAGAAAAAACAAAGAAAAGATTCATTAAGTATTAATCATTATCCATTTTGCATCCATTTAAATGGTGCATTTCATATAAGTTGCATACATCAAAATCCAAAAAACTAGTTGCATTCATTTTACCATTGCATTCATCATAAATTTAAAACTTATAGAAGTAGTTGTATATCATTTGTATCCATCTATCTATGTCATATCTAAGACACTGCATCCATAGCATATAAAAGTAAATGCATCATAGAAATCATATAGATCTACATAGAAAGAAATCTCACATCAGCATCATAACAACTTCATGGTATCAAAGAGCATCATAAATAAATGTCCATCAAAATGTCCATAAATATTTGTATATCATGATACATCATCAAAAAATGGTACATCATCAAAGTCCTAATCAATCATACATATGGTACATCAATACATATCATGAGGATCAAAACTCAATATGTCTCCAATCAAGACCCGGTAGGGGCACCTGATCCATCACTAGTCCCAATACCTAATCCATCTCCTATACCTGTATCACTTGACCCATCTGGACCTCTGTCTGATCTATCTGTAGTACTAGTAGGAGCCTGACTGGTAGAAGCACCCTGACTCATCTGATCCATCGTTCTCATGAATACATGCATCATAGCACTGAACTGAGCCATCTAAGATGACCTAGCTGAGAAACCTATTTGTAGACTCTGTATATCCTTCTCTACTCTGCTAGGTGGAGGTGGCTATATTGGACCTATAGGAGCCAAAGTAACCTATGGCTGTATTGGAATCTGAGGAATAACTAGTACTTGTTGTGCTGGTACCTACTATTCCTGGTCTAGCTATATCCACTTGGCATCTCTCTATCTCTACTAACCCCATGTTACATCTGGTATAGGGGAACCTATCTCTATCTAGGAGCTTAACCACCACCCCTAGCTCTGATATGTCCACCATATTTTTGAGGTCCCAGCTGTCCTCTTCCTCAAGATCTCAATACTCTAGGAGCTCTTGGTACTCTAGGAGCTCTCTGTACTCTCAATGATCTAGGACCTCCACCTCCACCACCTCCTCCATTATAATCATCTGAAGTCTCATCCACATTCGGGGTTGACTTTGCTGGATCTGTTAATCTCATAAATATATGTCTAGAAAACCACTCTCTATACTCCACAGACATACTGGCATCAACAACATGCTCTAACATGTCCTATCTAATGAAACCCAATCGATCAATCTCGGTACAGGAAAACTCATAATAAACCTGAGCTCCCCACATAGAACTCTCTACCTATACCTGAGCATATAATTCCATACCCTACGACATATCCTAGACTCTGCCAAATTGTTGTAATACCCGACCAAAGAAAAATCTCTCAATCACTGGATTTGATTGACCAATCATCGATTGAGGGAAGAACATATGGAAGCTCGTCATCATCCTCTCTCTAGCCTCCGCAACCCAAGTAAGGTCTCCAAACAACCTTATCAATGTCATTGATCATCTTGCACTAGTAATCTACCTTGCCCAGCCAATGCTGGACAATCATGCCATCATAGAGAAATGCATACAGCCATCCACAACCCTGCACTTGAGTTGCAATTAGTCTAGTGACTGGGATGTGCTCCCCACTCCATAATTGTAACAGAATCAATCCTATAGATAATTTTGCACTCTCTCAATAAAATACCTCATGCAAATCATGATACAAATGAGTGAGAACACATGCACCCCAATCAAATCTCTGAGGATTCTCAAGTAAGTCCTCTAGGATCTGACCCCATCCCACTACAAATCCATGACCTCTTTGATCAAGGATAAGTAATTCACCAATCACTACACCTAGAATTTCAGGAAAAGTAGGAAATGACGCAAACTATGATGATGTGATAGTATCATGTCCAATCATCAGATCTGCAAAGACCCATCTACATGCTCTACCATCATACACTTGATCATTGTAAACTCTATATCCTCATTTTGGGATGCATAGCAACCTGTATACGTCCTCGGGTGTAATACTCATCTCTCTAAGTGGTAGGTGAAAGGTATTATGGTTAGAGTGCCAACGCTTTGTCATAGCTGTAAGTAGTCCCCAGTTAAGCTGAAAATAAGGTATATCAAGAAGGAATGGAAAACTGCACTTCTCAATCACATGCATCTCTGGTCTGGTCAGATCTCACACTAAGACAAGAAACCAAGATGGTAGGCTCTATACATATAACTTATGGAACTGTGCCTATTTTGCAAACAAGTGAATCATATTAGCATCATCATATCAGTGGATCATTTCAATTCAGTCAACAATAATCAAATCAATCTTTTGCTCTTTTTTAGCGCATCAACCTATTGTTCCTAACTCTAGATCTTAAGAAGGGATCAATATATCAGTTATCCTACCAATCAGTAATCTATCCAATCAGATTGACATATCAAACATCCATTTATGTGATCATTCTAACATCCTAAACACTTTGTGGTATTACTAAACACATCTATCTATCTTGGAAATCAGTTTGTTAATTGAGATGTTCAATCACAATCAGTTTGTTCTCTTTTAAAGTCAGGTTTTCATCAACTTTCTTGCAAGCCTCACTTCACAGAGTGTACACGTCATTTCATGAAAAGCATCATTTTATCTATCATAGGCGTGATTGATGAGATGCAACTTATTATATGTTTGAAGTCATTTGTTGATATTCAACCAAGTTGCAAAAGTGATGATAAACATTATCAGTTAATGTATTGTCACACTAATACATTTGATAGCTATTTTCTACCTTTAATTTTGATCAAGGCCTTTTTTGGCTTGTTAGATTTTTTTTTGTTTATGACCCCAATTTGGTCAAAATTTAGACGAGCCTGAGTTTGTCAAAAGTTTGACCAATGTGGGATATAAATAAATAAAAAAAGTGAAAAGTGAAACTCATTTTTCAGTCCACTCACAGGTGAGAGGAGGGATCAAGCACAGTGTGTTTTCATGAATCCAAGCATCTTGAAACCTGTAGGTTAGGGAAAAGTAAAATGTTGTTATTTTCTGCAGATTAGTTGTTTTACAATACTTTCTAGAGCGATGAAATTAGTTGCAAATCACGTGGTGACTCTCAACTACATGAACTCCTTGCTATTTGTGTGCCCTCTTATGAGATTCTAATCTAATAGGTAGTCGATGATATGTTATTTCACATTCCTCTCAACTTCGAACACATTCTTCACCTAACTATGCTTACCTATATCCTGAAGGAAAAGGTCAATGCATAGACAACATAATGGCTCCCAAATAGTGTAGGGTGGCTTGTTTCTAGAAGTCTCTTAGATTTCACAAATGCAACTACATTGTTCTCACTATCTAAAAAAGATTCTTCACTTCCATTTCCATCACTACTTACTAATTCTATTTTGTTTTGGAAAAAAGTAATTAACCCCTAGCAAAATAGGGAAAAAAAATTCAAAACCCTAAAAAGCAACTACAAATGAACTCAAAATAAAAAATATAAATAGTAAATAGGATTATGAAGGTAACTGACAAATTTATGAGTTAAATGTTATGAACCTGACCAGATTCAATTATACCTGATTAGAAATTGTCTCACAATAGTAAGACTTCACAATATCTTTCATGTCCCTGTGATAATAAAATATGCCTTCACATTTCTGTCAATGATCTGGAATCGATTGGAACAATAGTTGTGATATGTTTTAATTTGAATCACTATTATTAGAGAATGAAGTCTCCGTCATATCAAGATTCCTCATAGTCTGCAAAGGGATATTGATCAAGCTTCATTGATGGATATCAAGAAAGGAAGAACATATTTTGTTAGGGGATTTTTATTTCAAACCAAACATTAAACCACCACCAAGAGCCACATGTTATGAGAAGTAGCAATCCCTTGGAAGCTGAGACACCTCATTTGGATATTGGCTCAAAATACATGTCTCTCCATTCCTCCTAAAGGGGTATAAATTGACAAGACCCTTGTTGGTTAAGGGGGAATATAATCGCAAGGGAAGGAATAATACTTACAAGTGTGAATTATATATTTATTATGGTATGGATTTTCATACATAATGGAATAATTCTGAGTACATTTTCATATTTCTAAATTAATATGCATTATTGTTTATGCTTATCTGATAGGGTATAAAAGATAATTTAGGGTGTGTTACTATATATGAATATTTTAATATAGAAAATACATGATTAGATATAAGATGTTATGCATATTTACACTATTTGACTGTTGTAACCAGCCATGGTAAAGAAAATGAGAATAACAAGTAGGGGAATGGTGATGGGGTCATCTTCTAGGCATGCCACCTCATGGTATAAAACCGGGGAGTCCCATGGGGCCAAAGGGGTACAAAAGGGTATTTCCTTTGGGTTTAAAAAGGATGGAATTCTAGGACACCCTAGTGTGAATGCTCCTCATTTCTCTCTATCATGGTAAGTGAATACATTAAGAATGTTCAATCATGGGAAGTAGGATAGAAGTGGCAAGATTGAGGGGAATGGTTATAGTACAAA
>MU227940.1:7188773-7210919 GCA_018584345.1 Thuja plicata | reverse complement strand
TTGTGAGTCAAATAGATGAGATCCCCAACAAGTTGTTGCTTCAAAAGGTACACACTGTTAATATTTGTGAAAACTAACTGTGAGCATTTCTTCATTTGTCACAACATGGATGTTGTTCAAAATTATGGGTACCTAGTAGCATGTAGTTGCACGTGATTTTCTCAACTATTGTGCAGCTAGAGCAAAGCAAGCTGAGAAAGAAAATTCTAGTTTATCAGGAGCTAGTGAGTGATATGAGCTGAGCTAAATTTCTCCATGCAACTTCTTTATAATTTCACCTTTTGAAATTATTCTTTATGAAGTTAAACATTACTGATTGTTAATGGCTTTTAATTAAGAAGATAATAGAAGCACTTTTGTACTTAAGTCTGATGTAGTTGATGTAACAAAAGAGAAAAAGTAAGATATCAGAATTCCTTTATCTGAACTGCATATGATGTATATGGACTATTTTATGTTTTTGTTGGGTGTTTCTAGGGGCTTATAAAAAAAAATTCCTCACTAAGTTTAACATAAAACTATCTGGATGTAGGCAACAGTCCAAGGTGTTTGAGACAAATAAGAAAAGCGAGCTGGGTAGTTGTATGAGATTTCATCACAGACCAACAAGTTTTAAAGAGCTCTTGTATATATGTGATGGTGATCATAATGGTGTAATTTATTACACTGGTACTTCATATGGTAAACACGCATGGATGAATCCTGTTGTTATACAAGTATTATGTGGGAGATTATAAAATGCATCCTTTGAAGCTTTAAAATTCTTATGCTAGAGACCAGATTTGGTTTAGAGAGACTACTATAGTAGATAAACACAGTAGAATGTGCTAAAGGTACTGTGCATTTGATAACTGAACTTTTTTCTGATATTTGAAAGTATTTTACTTACAAAAATAAAAACCTTTGATCTTGCAAAATATTTATGTGACTGCAAGTAGCCCTCTGTCAAGATTCACTGATGCTAAAGTACTAGTTTCAAGAAAATACCAGGTTTTGCAGACATTCTTATTAGTAATTAAAGATATTTATTCAAGGATTAGCATTGTTTATAATTTTTGTAACTTTCCTTGTAGGCTACATCTTTTGCTGGACCTCAACTTGAAGATGGTAAGTTGTGTGAATGGTGGAGAGTTGACTTAGAGAAAGGCCACAAGGTTTGTAACTATTATTTTAAGCTCTTTATTTTCTTTGAAGTGTTAGGCTTTGTTAGCAGGTGCAAAGGTAGCTTTCACAAGTGTATTTTTTAACAAAGTGTTTTAATGAATATTTCAGTAGATATACTATTTTTGTTTTTTGTTCAAATTTTTTCTTAAACCAATACAGAGAGTTAAATAAAATTTTAAATAGATGTAACCTACACATTGTTATAAAATTTCATGTTAATTACCAACCAGGCATTGCTCATTCTTTCTTCTTTTATTGTCTGTTGAGGTTCTATCGTCAGAGAAAAAATAGGTCATGAGAGAAGCATTTTAGTTGGAAGTTGCATGAGACTTGGATATGGGTATAGTCTCTAAAATAGAAATACATTTGGGATCAGGAGTTTCATGATGCCTGAAAGATGTAATTGGAAACTAGGCTAACAGCTAACCTACAAAATCTAAAAAAATTAGAGCTTTAAAATTGTATACATGCATGAGAAAAGGACATGAAAAACATAGCTATAAAAGTTTCTCCTTGTCCTAATGATGGATCACAGACTGTGATCTGAAGTGATATCTAAAATGTTGATACAATAAATTAACATAGTTTCTACCAGAATAATTGATCATTTACATAGACTGTGGAAGGTCATAACTATAAAAAAAAAAAAAAGATAATTATCTATTCAATTCCGTAAATAATTCCAATGCTTAATGTTAAAACTGAAAAGATAGTCTTTAGACTTTTATAGATGAAGCTATAAATGTCATGCCAAAAAGAATGTGGGATATGTCAGGTTCTATGGTTGTGTTTTGGCTTTGGAGCACAAAAAATGCTAAGAAAACCTTTAATGGTAACCCATGATTGACTCCTCGCATGAGTTAACCTCTAAAGCTTACATTATAGATTTCTGAAATCAATTGTAATGGCATCAAATGCCCCCTCAGCATGAACCAAACACACAAGAGTAGCATGTGGTTATATTTTTTATGACCTTCAACATCAATATTTCAAAGTAGTACATCATCCCTTCTGAATAAGTACTAAGGATATGCGAGGGCCGATGACTCAATCTAGAAATTTATGATATTTTGATGCTTTTCCAAGATTTGACCTTGTCAAAAGTTGGTTACTGGTCCATGGAATATCTATAAAGACATAAAATTGGATAGAAATTGGATGGGAGTCACTACAATCATGTTGTCCCTCTAGAGAACACCTAATTTGGACTTCCCTACTCACTTTTCATTGACATAGTTCTCTTTACATACCTTTTACTGGTGTCTACAATTGAAGGTACTTTGTTAAAAAGCCAGCATTTGACGAAGGATGGTCATCTGAAACATGAGTTTTGATGGTAAGGGGTTGAAACTGCGAGAAACTATTGAAAGCATGCCAACAATGATTTAGTATGTTTGTGGCTTACTTTCCTATTAGAAAATATAGAGAGAACAGTTATTAAGAGTTGAAAATTTTCTTCTGGCACATTTGCAGTTTTGAAATGTCTGGGAATTGACCTTTCATTAAGAGATTCCTGCAACTTAGGTTGGAAGCATGTGTGCAAAAGGTAAATTACATTTAGCCAATATGTGAGAATGGAAAAAGTGAAATGAAAAGTAAAACATAGTGGATATATCCATCTATACTCTTATAATCCCAAGACACATTAACTGTATACAGAAACCTGCATGCACTTAAACATCAAGAAAGAGGGGTAAAATAAATTTTCTGTATTTTTCACCGTACGGAGATACCTATGGCTTTTATAGCTAAAATATCTAAGAAATTGGAAGATGATGTAAGAATTTCTAGCACATTTCAAAAGATTGATAGGATTGAAAGCTATGCTCCCTTTTGTTTTTAGCTAAGATACCGATGCACCCAGGATAGGGCCAGATGTGGGCGGGAGCGGGAGCGGAAGCTAATGCCCTATGGGTGTCTGCTGGAAGCTCATCCAAATCATCCAAATGCATGGAGATGCCTCCCAGAGGCATCCACATGCATCTGGATGCTTGGGATGAGCTTCCAGAAGGCATCCACAGGGCACCCGGGCATATGGGAATAACTCCACAGTAGCTTTTCGATCCATTCTGTGACTAATTGAAAATATTCATTAAACACAATTCTGGGAACCTTTCAAACTACATTGTGGACATTCACCACTCATAGGATTTTGATCCCAAGCCGCTCTAGGTGCTCCTTGAAGGAAGAATTGCCCACCCATGGACCTACAAAGGAGAAGATGGTGATTGGAATCTTCTCATTCTCATTCCCATGGTTGATTCCCATCTCTACAATGTCATACACACTCAACATTATGAGCATGCTACCTAAGCTATGGCCCATGATTGTTATGCTCATCTTTTCTCCCTTGTAATTTTTGATGACGATGTTGCATCACTTGAGTCTCTTTATTTCTTGCTCATCCTCTGCCATGGCCATGAATCCCATCCAGTTGGCATGGTTGCTCCATAGTTTCTCCCCCACCCAGCGCTTTTTGAAGAAATTGGGGAGATTAATGTTGGAGGTTACATAGAGATTAATAGATGAGATTGCCAACAAGTTGTTTCTGCAAAGTACCGACAATCAAGAAAGAAATCAGATTAACAACTATTGTTGTTGGTACTTTGCAGCAACAATTTGTTGGGGATCTCATCTATTTGACTCACAAGAATTGACATTTCAAATGTTGTGGGCATGGTCTCTCGATTTATGTGTGGGCCCCATGGGTTGCACTAGAAAGTAGCCAAGCAATTCTCTACTACAATCAAGGTACTCAAAATTTTTGGATTCACTGCACAACGAGCATTGATTTCAACTAGGTGGACTACACAAATTCAGATTGTGTAAGTAATTCTCTGGATCGCAAGTCTACTTCAAATTATAGCTTCTTACTTGGTTCAAGACTTGTTTGTTAGAGAGAAAGAAGAAATTTTTTATTGGTCCATCTTCTATTGAAGCTGAGTACAAAAACTGAGGCTATTTGGTTTCAGAATTTTATTTTTTTTAAAATTCAATATTGGCTGAAATTTTGACATCCCTTGGTCGAAACATAAACTTATGCCAGTTTACGTTTTGACCATTTTGTGTTGAAATCTTGTGTCATGGGGTTGGCATCCTAGTCAAATGGGTCAAACATTTTGACCAAACTTGGTCAAAACATTAACTTAGGCCGGTTTAATGTTTTGACCATTGTGTGTCAAAAATATGCATTGTGGGTTTGACATCCTAGTCAGATGGGTCAAAAATTTTGACCAAACTTGGTCGAGACATTAACTTATGTCGGTTTAATGTTTCAACCATTGTGTGTCAAAAATATGTGTCATGGGTTTGACATCCTAGTCAGATCAGTCAAACATTCTGATGAACGTTGGTCAAAGTTTTGACAAATAATAGGGACATTTCAAGATGCCAATTTTGACCAAGTTTGCATAGAAATTTTGACGTTAACAAGGATGTGTCAATCTTTCAACTAGAAAAATATCGATAAAGCAATTTGTGGGTCTTTCGACCAATCTGGGTAGATAGTTTGACCAATTTTTGTCGAAAATAGGGGCCAATTCTACTAGTGTCATTGATGTCAACTTATTTGAGTATTATTATGGTGGAAAACATTTGTTGCGTATTGAATATTTGGAACAAAAAATGTTTATGTGGTCGGTAAATGAAGAGTTCTATATACACCGAGTAGTAGTGTAAACCGATTAAAACACAGTGTATACTGATCGCCAGTGTTAGCTGAGCAAGGAATTACTGACACAACTATTGATTAAGCAATTAATTCAAATCAAGGCTAACTAAAATACTGAGCTGGCAATTGATGTTTTCAAGGTAAAAGATAAAGTTTGATATTTGATCAAATGATTATTAAAATTCAAGAAAGATTGGATGACAGAGATTGAAATGTGTTTTTAACACAACTGTCGAGGAAGGATCATGCGGGAAAATGAACGATGGAGATTAAGCGGTAAGATTTGAAGGATAAAAATTAAATGTTACATGATGTCTATATAAGAGACAAGAGATTAATTTATGAATTAAATGTACACAGATGTTGAAGCATACATGAGAATTTGATGCATGACTGATCAAATTGGTTAAAGACAGAATCAATCATTTCTACAGACATCGCTAAGAAAAATAGAGGAAAGAGAATTACCGAGCAGAACAAGTATGATATGAACTGAAGTGAAAAAATTGATCAGAGGTATTATGTACTTAGAACAGATCTAAATATCTAAAAATTAGAGTTGTATTTGAATTAGATCATTACTATATCATTTTAACCATTATTGCAGATAAATCTCTTAACCAAGTGGGATAGTGAATGCTTATTATAATATTCAGAGAATGTTGATTTTTTCCTTGTTAACCCCATAGTGAATGCATGGTCAAGAGAGAACTGGTAGTTTTAAATCCTCTAACAAGGTCGCATTTAACAGTGTACATTGTAACCTTTAACAGGGTTGGCTCCTCACCGAGCTCACTTCAGAAGAGTGGAAATTTTTGGGTTAATAGTCCCAGGTGGTTTTTCCCTTAACAGGGTTTCCACATTAAAAATCTATGTCAATATGTATAAATTTTGTGGATTTTATTTTAATTTACACTTTATTTCATTGACCTAATTTGGTAATCACAGTATTAATTTATTGATACTCGGTAGACAACTTAACAGTAAGTTTTGAAATCATAGTTTATATTTCACCGAGTTGAGTCTTATATTTGATATTGATTTGTTATACATCTGGAGGAATTTGGGACTATAGGATAGTTTTGTGAGGCCACTGAGTCTAACTGATTCACCCCCCCTCTCAATTATTCTAACAATGATTTCACCTATCGGACATAGTACTTTTCTTTCTACGCATCATTTTCCTTAGCAAGCGGCATTTAAAACATCATACGAGGCATTTTAAATCGTGTTTTGCCCTAGGGTTTTGCAGGCGGTATTTTATCTATCCTAGGCATGTTTTGACCTATCTTATACATGGCATTTCACTATGCATAGGCATCATTTTAACATGCAGATGTGTAATTTTACACTCCTAGGCATGATTTCAATTATCATATGCAGCATTTTACCTAAAAATGACCTAATTTACCCTAGAACATGTTAGCACTTTTTCTTGCAAATCGGAGAAGAACTCAAATCTAAAACTCTCTCTCTAACCCAACAACAGATGAGTAGGGAAAAAGGCTAATTAACAAGGATATAATCCTTCTACACTTCAAGCTCCACAGACTCAGGTGAGTGCACCTTTCTTCAGACTCACTGCTTCACAGTAAATCCTACAATGGATTAAGGATTCTTGTCCTTCTTCTCTTTGATCTCAGAGGCTCAGGAAAGATAACCTATTGGATCCAGTTCTTTATTGAATCACCAACAATGTTTGTACTATTCAATGCAGATTCTAAACATCTATGCTCTTAAACAAGAAATGAAAAGACATTCAGATTTTAAATGATTGATGATGAGGACTGCATAACCAACAAAGATCAGTGCCTTATCTATTGGGTAACATATTCAAATAAATATACATCCCCAAAAAACCCTCTAATTCCAAACATATAGAAACTGAATTAAATTCCTTACAAGTCACTCTTTTCACTCCAATACCTAGACATCATATTCATGTGCAAACTTTGAACTCTCAGAACTTGTATTCAAGGTTGACTCTCTCCTTGAAAGAAACTAAAACAAAAATTCACAGCTACCTGATAACCAGTATATTAAAATTTCTTTCAAGTTAATACACAAGAATTCAAAACAAGACACACAAAGACATCACCAATATGGATAGGGATTGCATTTGCTTTTCATTAAATTATTCCTAATTCAATATATTTTCAAGACAAAGGACTCAGAAAAACAAGACTCAAGAATCATAAAATTTCCCAGTAGTGTTAATTAAACCATCCTTGTAACAATGGAGACAAAGAAATATATAGGAGAAAGGGAAATCCAAAATTAACCCTAACGGACACCTTTCTTGTTTGCAAGAAACTTCCACAAATATCTTCTTTTCTCCAAAAAACTGATTTGGTTTCTCTCCTTTGAAAAGCCTTTGAAATGCAATCATTCTATTTAAAAAACTTGATTCTACACTCTAATGGATTGAAAAAATAAAATCCTCATCCCGAGACCTTTCCAATGATATATTACACTTTCCATTTCTGAGAATATTTGGTCACTTAACCATTAAAACAAACTTCTTTCTTCCCGTGTATACTCAGTTGAAATTTTGAAAGTGCAGATTGTATAGTTTGGACTATTGGATTAAGATTAATTTTTCAAGATATTTAAACATTTTGCATTAATTTACCTTTTTCTCTCCTTATTCTACATTTTCTGCACTTTAATCCTAAAACTCACCAGATTGTGCCATCTGTCACGCATTGATTCATCTGCAAGTCCACCTCTCCACCTGTGTCATCTTTCTCTACTTGGGCCCACCACCTATATGGGTGCCACATGTCACCTTCTATCTAGCCTTAGAATCCACCTAAGCACCAACATCACACACTCCTAGAACCTTGCATGACCGCATGATCCGACTGGGCACACTGCTAATGTTAGCGTGCGACCGCGCCCCATTCGACACCTTTTAGCACCATCCTCATCACCTGTGTGCCACCTCACTTGAAAAATTTAGTAACCAGCCAAATGGGCATGCTTCCCAAGGTACCACCTATGTGCAGGCTTGGAGAGCCTCTTTCTCATCTTCAAATAACTATGTTTTTTTTTTGACTTATAGACACTGTAATATTCGATTTTGGGGTCAATGTGGGATTAAACTTTTCAAGGTTTTAAAGCCTTTTGTATATTTTGAGCCAAAAATTTGGGGCTGACCACCTCCAGCATGCACAATCAAAGGCTTTCCTCTTTCTTCTTATTCATTTTAAATTTCATAGCCTTTACCATATAAACCTTGTTATATGTCTTCCCACTAACAATGTGGGATATTGGTTTTTTAGCTTTAAACTTACCCAGTTGCGCAGTCTACCTAAAATTTGTTATCCACCACTGAATTAATGACATGCACCACAATCATAGGTGCATCAAGCTATGAGCTCTTTATCTCCCTTTACTTCACATAGTAACACAAGCGTAATAGTATAAAAATCATAAAATACTTGCATGTCCCATGCATGTGGGCCTATTCCCTTTACCCTGCGCAAATTTTTAGTTCCCACATGGAAATCTATGAAACCAGATTTATTTGAGGTATTTCAAAATAGTTTATACACCTTGCATTATGGTTCCATGCTTGGAATTTTAAATTTTTTCTTTAAACATGCTGAGCAGCCCTTCCTTTATCTAGTGCAGCATTCTCTCCATTGGTTAATTTGATCTATCTGTGGTTACACATTTTACAACTACCAAAGCAATTTCTTGGAGCTGCTAAAATGCACAGCATCTTCCTCTTAACTCCCTTTAGCTCCTTCCTCATTCCATTTACACCTACCAATGGCATTGGCTTGATTTCTTGGAATGTTAATTAGTCTTCCTTGTCCAGCGCAATCCTCCCATATAGTTGCACAGGCCTTTCAAGTTTGATGCATTGTCTTTCTCTAGAATTCCACGCATAGCCTTCCATCTTTCAAAGGCTAAGGAACTTGGAATTAAATTTATAAAAATCATTCAACCATGCGCTTCCCTTGGCAAGGATTCCACGCATCATCCACAACAATCTGAATCGTAGCACTCCTAATGGCATTTAAAAAACATATGCCAATTGCATTTTGCTTTGAATGTTTCCTCTTTTGATATTTAAAATGCAGGCTCTGCTTTTTGGTAGATGTCTACATTAAGTTCTTTGAAGACTTCAGTGTCTAGTGTAGGCAGGAGGAATACTGATAAAACTTATAAAATGTGTCTTATTACTAGCCAATTGCATTCCTTGAAATTTTCAAGGCATTTCAATACTATGTTACTAATCAAAACTTGTCTTTGATTTGTAATGTAGGTCTTCTTATAAACAAAGGTTCAATTTTCTTTGATTTCTATACAGTTACTAAGTCCAAAATTTGAAATTTTTTACAAAGAGCCTCCTCTTCTTCTACTATCCATCTTCTCCTTCAAAAATTCCCTCAGTATCATTGTATTACTAGCTTTAGGCATAGCCTATGCTACTCCACTTTCCCGAGTTTTAATATGAAACATCATTTTATATTGTAGTACAAAGTTACGATCTTCAAGGGATGGATCCATTTGGTACATATCTTTCTACCAAATATTATTTTGGGGCACTCTACCATGTAAGGTACACATAATCTATTTCCCATGACTCCTACTTTAAGCATATTTGACCATCAAGCCCGATTTCTCACCATTTCTGCACAATGTTCAAAATGCACAAACTGCCTCTAGAATTGCCCTTAAAACTGACTAAATTGCATCAAGGGACCCCAACACTTGGAAAAATGATTCATTAAAAAAACAATGAGGATGTGCATTAAAATATTTTATCTGATTCAAAATTAGGTGCAAGATACTTATGATCAAATATAGCCATCCTGAAACATTGTGGCAATTGCAGATGTAAAAACAACATAAATTTCATTTGGATTAGCCTTTGCAAAAACATCAACCCATGCCTTGAGGCCCAACCCCTGATCCTAGTAGAATACTTTCATATATGGAGTACAAAGAAACAACTCTCATCTCAAAATATTCAATCAATAACAAGTTACTATTCTCTAAAAGTGGTTGTTCTGCAAAGTCAATTCTGTCAACATTAGCAATCTGCATAAAACACCTTTGGTTCTAATTTCACAAACTCACCAAATGCACACCTTATGATCGGGGACCTTGGATATAGATTCACTTTCACATGGGGATTATGAAACTTCAATAATCTCACTATGATGATCAACTAATCAATCGACATTGCTTCTCAAAGTAAGCCACTTAACAATGTTCTTAACTCAAACTCAGTGAAAATGTAGAAATTAGATTTGGAATGGGGTGGGAAAAGTGGAAAAATGGATTGTCCATAGTCTAAACTCTCCAAAGAAGTACACTTCCATATTTTCAATAAGGGGAAATAGTCAATTCTTCAAGATCTTGAACTGGGTGCAACTTGTGGGAGCTCAAAGTAGGCTACTCAGCATTCTAGGAAAAATAATGAAACAAGACAATTCTGGACAACCAACTTCGAGGGATTCGCAAACCTATCAAACGGACTCAAAATTACTTCAAATATGAAACATAAGCTCTCTGATATACATATTAAACATTCCCAAAGTGGCAGTCTATGAAACTCAAAAGGACACAAGTTATTCAAATGCAAACTGTGTCTGTCACAACAAAATGACACTTAGGCGACAAATGCAGATTTAGACAAGTGCTCAAACAAGACATCACGAAATAACTCAAAACTTGAATCTAAAAACCTAGGATTCCTTCATATGTCAAAACAAGGGTAATGAACACCTGATATGCATGGTAAACCTCAAAAATTCATCCAGACAAATAGGTACAAAAATCAATTATAGGGTGTCAAGATGCAAAAGATTAACAAGGTACTCAAAAACTCTTGTTGCATTTTTATTCCCAACAACACGTGTGATAAAAAGAATTAAATGCAGTCAAACAAAGAAATAAATGCACTGAGAGGTTCAAAATCACTTACCAGAGGTCCATAGTTGGCAGGTCTCTAATATTTGTGCCCTCCCTTGAATCGATGCTCTCGAATAGGGACCACCATCGTCAAATATCTTAGTAGAATCAGAGCAAAATCTCAATAGTAAAAAGTGAAAATGAATAGTAAAAATGGATTTTTCAACCTATTTATACTATTTGACCTAATTTTGAAGAGGTTTTTTTACCCAATTTGACCTAATCTGCATTTTCTTTGCACTGCGGCATTTTTTGATAGGATCGTAATCATTTTTTTTTATAAATGAAAATATATTGGATCTATTCTTCATCATTTTAATTATCTTCTGATTCTGGACATCAAATCTGAGGGGGGGTCATCATATGATCAAATTAGGATTTTGCATCGTATTTTACATCAAACATCAATTGAAAGCTGGGGCATTAAAATTTCAAACTATCATCAGTGTGGCATTCTGCGCCTTTTCAAATCAATTTCGCATCAGGACATCACATTAATCTTCGCATCAGGGCCTCCAATCAAGTTCTGCATCTCAAATTAGTTTCTGCATCTCGAATCAAGGTTATTCTCACATCATGTTATCAATCAATCAAATCAGTATCAATCAATCAAGCATCTAATCAGTGAATCAGGACATTGAATTTTCTTTGAATCAATGTGTTTCACACATCAATTCAAAGAGGGGCATTTGTAAACACCTAAAATTGGTCAGGTGTTCTATTTCAACCAAATCTGCATTTTTTTATCAAATTGCTCTAAATCAATCAAAATGGACTAAATAAATCAAAATAGACATTTATTAAATCAAATTGGGACAAAATCAAATTAAATCAAAGGATCAATTAACAATGACATTAATTAATTAAATATAAGCCTAAAGGGATTAATCAAACTATATAAATAGTTTTAATCAATTATCTGTATTGTTTAAATCAAAAATCAAATCCAACCTATTCCCCTACATGGCTAATTTAATTAAATGATTGAATTAATTAAATCCTATTATCTTTCAACGAGAATTTGAGGAACCAATGAGAAGTGAGAAGGAAAAGCACGTGGATCACTCCAAACTTTGCAATCTTGATCACTCATTTTGGAACTTTAAATCTTCATCACTGAATTTGTCCCTTTGTCCAAACCTTTGAGATAATCATTTAAATAGTCCCCTCATTTGAAACCATTTGAAATCCTTTCACTCAAGCAAGGATAAATCATGATCAAATAACTCCACCCCCTACACTTGGGAAAATCCTATAAATAGAGAGCATTTTGCAAGCATAAGATAATCTTAAACATTCAAATGCAAAGAATCTACATTATAGTCATTTTTAGAGAGACCAAAGCAATTTGAGCAATATCAAAGCATTTTGTGAGAGCATTTGAGTGAATAATTTTTATGATTTGAGAGAATTATGAACTAGATAGGCATATCATTATCAAATGATGACATGTTGCTCCCATTTTGACAAAGTGCACCCATAAATGAAAGCATCAATTGATGATAATGACAACAAGAATACTCAAAAATTGTGGTTAGAGAAATGAGAGAAAATGGGTCTCATTTATAGAGTTTTGGAACTCAAAATTGATGAACAAGATCGAAATCCACTTGACAGTCAGGATTTCCTTTGAAGACTCCAAATTAGAAAATGACATGATTTATGAAAATTGAATTGTGAATTGATAAAATGATACAATTATGAGAATTTATGACAAGATTGATTATCAAATTGGAAGTGAGAAATCAAAGGCGAAAAAATAAGGGAAATAAAGGCTAAATTAGTGGGAAAATAAAAGGGGAAGGTGTAAGGCTAGAAAGTAGGAGGTGTAGGCTAAATTAGAAGGTGGAGGCATGAATCAAGAAAATGGAGGCAAATTAGTAGGAGGCAATATTTGAATTTTGAAATTCATTAATTCCCATATTTAGAAAAAGGGGCAATTAATTAATTTTTAAATTAATTAATTGGTGGATAAATAAATGAAAATTATTTATCATGACATAAGACTTAGGAATAAGGGACAAATTATTGGTTATTTGTCCCTAGAAGGATTAATTAGATGACATGATGAAATTATTGGACAGGTCATAATGGGTGAATTGATAGGATACAATGCAAATTAGGGATGAATCTTAGTGATCAATTAAATAGATTTCAATACTTAATCACCGAGGATTGAAAGGATGTTGGAAAATAATGAAGATCAATTGCATGGCATGGAAGAAGTGTTAGAACAATGGCACAAAGAAGTTAAAAGGTAGTGTAAACTCATTATGGAGTGGCACAAGCATGTTAGGGGATGACATGAACCCATTAAAGAGTGGTGCAACATGTTAGAAGATGGTGCTTGATGTTAAAAAGTTGAATAGAAAGTGTTTGACCATTGTTTAGCATCTACATTTTTCCCTTCTTTGAGACAAATTGAATTAGACAGTTATTTCAAAGAAAAATCAAGAAAAAATTGTATTAAAATTTACCCCAACAATGAAAAGATATAAGGGTGGCCCCTCAAAAAATACAA
Organism: Thuja plicata; assembly: GCA_018584345.1. Classification (NCBI taxonomy): domain Eukaryota; kingdom Viridiplantae; phylum Streptophyta; class Pinopsida; order Cupressales; family Cupressaceae; genus Thuja; species Thuja plicata. The sequence goes on along the minus strand of MU227940.1, from coordinate 7,197,633 downwards.
GTTACAATAGGTCAATTATTTTATTATGACACCAAGACTCCACAGAAATAAATGGATCAAAAATTGAAGTTCAAACACAAAACATTTGAAGCTTAAAATGAGAAAAACACCACACCCAATACAAAATCATAAGTTTGTACATCCATATAGGCATCCCAAGGAGGTATAAAAGGGGTTTAGTAGGACAAAAGAGCTCATTTTCACTCTTTCATTTAGAAAATTTGGAGCTCTGGAGAAAGGAAGATGGTGTAGATTCAGATACATAATATCATCATGAGCATGCGTGGAACTACAAATGACCAAAGGGTGCAGAAATAGAGGTATGTACATAAGATCCTCCTCATGATTATGCATTTATTTTACACTTTTCTAAGAACTTTTTGGCATTTTTAGGAGTCAAACTAGGGTTTGGAGGTCAAACCTTGGCAGTTAGGCACACATGTTGCATAGTTACACAAAGTAGGTGTAGGTTATGCTCAGTTAGGAAGAATCATGTGTAGTCAGGAAGAAAATTGTGTAGTTAGTCAACATCTGATGGAGTCAGCCAAAATACTACACAATTCATCAAGATATTGTGTAGTTGGTCAAAATAGTGCACACTTAGTCAAAGTCCTATAGTGTCAAGATCAAACCTACATACTTAGGGTCAACCTTGTGTATTTAAGTAGTGAAACACTAAGTTTAAGGGTCAACATTAGGTCAAAACTAAAATTTTAGGTATACATTAGGTTGAAACTCAGTCATACTTGGTCATAAAATCAAAAACATCAGTCAAACTTGGTCAAAACAATATCAAATAACAAATCATTGACACATTTTCCCTTGTTATACATAGGTTGAGCTCTTACCATTACAAACATGTGAGAGTAGGCCAACTTGCATGGTATTATGACATCACTTGAGTATATATGAGTGTGACATTCTATAGGGCTTTAGGTTTACATCATATTACTTACATGCTTGAGATTAGGGAAAATAGAGGATTGATCATGACATTAACAAAGATATGTCATTCAGAGATGAGTTCATTTCATTTTCCTATAGAAGAGGTGACATCACCTTAGAGGAAGTCTAGCGCATACTCGGGATTCTCATCCATGGAGAGCTTGCAATGTATGAGTCATCAACAGGGAGAGTGAATTTGAGTAGATTGTCTGATTATGATGAAGTTGCATTAGATATCAAAGATTATGAGATCTGATGGGAGATTTTGGAAGGACAACATGAAATACTAGTGGCCATTACATGATTTCTAGTGCTAGATAGACAAGGACATAGATTCTTGATATTATGGGGATGAGTTCTAGAGTGCATGGTTATGGAGGGTGTACCATCTTAAAATTTAATCACTTAATTTGTACTCATTTTGGGACCATTTTGAGCCCACTTTAGTGTGTCCCTTATGGAAGGACCTCATATTGTAATTAAATGCATATTCAATTTAGATATAGTTCCTCCTCATTATTCAAATTCAAGGTTGGATCTCTTTTCTATGCATGGTTTCCCATTTTTCCTTCCATTCATAATTCATTTCCCTCTGAAGTCTTTTTACATGCATTTTACATTTTGCAAGTTGTCTTGATTTCCTGACAACCAAGGCTTTCAAATCTCTCTCTTAGAACACAGCCCTAGGTCTTAGGCTAGCTTCGATAAAGTCTTCCTTGATAAGGTCGACTTAGGTTGGCCTTGTCCTAGGGTTCCTTCATTTAGTGGGCTTCAGGCCTTATGAAGGGTTGTTTCTCCTAGGTGCTTAATTGAGGTCGTCCTTGTGAGATCTGAGCTCCAAAATGTGTATAAAAGGATACCACTTCCTCTAATTTTCATATCTCATCTTTATGAAAGTGTTATTGAGAAAACTATTATAAATTCAATAAATTCAAGTGTAAGCAAAACATCCATTGAATCCATTCATCCATCAAGTCTTCCTCTTATTTCTCTTCTTCAATTCAACAATGAGGCGAATTACAACAGCTACTACATGAGGTTTTTTCTTGCATAATTTCCTTTTGGTTTTATTGTTCAGTCAAATTCATTTCATCAACATTCTTGATCACATATTTAGAGATAATTACATCTATATGGTATGGTATATTTCATTGTTTAGATCTAATCTCAGCTACATGTCAGCACTCTTTCAATTACATCTATTTCATTTCAAAGTTAAATCGTATATAGGGGCTTGACCAAGGTAAGCCCCTTCCCACAACAATTTCCCCTTCTTTTATATGTGCAGAAATAGGTAGCAGAGTATCGGATGTGGAATTTTAGAGTTAGAGAACCAGTGTTAGGTCTTCTATAGATTTCACTAGCTTTTGTGCCTCCAGAACAAGGTCAAATTTCTAGGACTAGGTTGACTTGAGTCGGCATTGTCCTAAGGATTTATAAATTTCACAGTCAAAAGTTATAAGCATCAGGGTTTTAGATCTAGAATATTTTTTATTCTAACAGTTTTGAAATTGTTAATTCTAGATCTAGAAATTCATCCTTCTTCTTACTCCAAGGTAAATTCATTCTTTCAGTTGCTTATTTTTACATACCATTTACATCATACATCATTTATCATAAAAGGAATCCATCAAACAACCATCTCACATTTGTGTGGATCGTGAATTTGAATCCTTACTCTCTTGGTTGTGCAAATCGGATTCACCTTGTTGGGAGTTTGGTATTCCAATGTATGTTGAACTTGGTGGTATACCATTCATCACCATTTTCATCATCACATTTTTGTGAACCCAATTCATTACATCTCTATTTTTATTTTGTGTCGAGATCTCCTTGTTTGTATTCATATCTTTATCACATTATATGCTTCTAGATATATAGGCTCACCGTAACATTTTGGTGAACCCTTCTCTTTCATGCATTATATTTTATGATTTGGTAGTTAGATCTTCTTTGTGCGCATCAATTTATCTTTATTTTTCATTATAGTATATCCTATATTTGCCACTTTCATATTTGAGATCTAGTTTAGTGTGGTTAACATGGAACTCTTTAAATTGGATTTGTGTGCAATTACTTATGTCATTACGTTCCTTCTTACCTCTATTTATCAAACACATGTAGAAACTCTAATATTTTTTTCCTTTCATTACATTTGTATACCTTCATGGCATTCTTGCATATGACATAATGAGGTTATCCATCATATATATTTATTATAAGGCATATTTCAAAAAAGTTATCAATGTTTCATGTGTGTTTCTCCTTCACATTTTAACTAAATGCATGTGATATATAGATAACATAAGGTCATTTTTTAATGAATCTAATGTTAATCTCCATAATCTTATCCCTCAAAATATATCTCCTAGTAATCATATGGACAATATTATTTGTGATCCTTATCAAAATATTCAACACGTTATTCATGATGTGGATATTAGACATTTCCTAGATGATTTCTCTCCAAAAATAATTAATAATCCTCCTTCTGCCTCCCAAACTAAATATATTAAGGATGATTATATTCCTAGAGAAACCATTTGTTCTTCTCCCAATCATAGACCTCAATAATCTACATTGCACCCTATCCAACGTGATCAAGGATTTAATGATCATATCTCTATAACTCCTAATCCTCCTCAAGCATATCATGTGCCTCAAGTTAACCCTGTCTCTAAACCAAGACCACCTTTGAACATTTTCTTGCCTACACCATCTCATAATCCTTCACCATATAATGATTATGAATTTTTTTCTAGATGAATCTATCTTAATATCAAGCATCATTCTTAGATAATATTTTCTTTTAGATTGTGTTTAAACCCTCACAGCCGCATTAATGGTGGATTCTCATGTTGATTTCATTATTATAATAGGCAATCTCTTTTTGATTGTTTTGAGATTAGACAATTTGTTCAAGATTTGGTTAATAGATCTCTTCTTATTTTAATATCAAATATTATACATTTTCTTCATATCAGAGTAATACCTTAGCCATTCTTTTTCCTATTATGTTTCTCTCCATAATGCAACATTCTTTGTATAATGTGCACTACGTGATTCATAATAGGATTTTCTCTCTTTCTCTCTACACTAGGGGCAAGGGGTCATTTCTTTTTCCTCCTTTCTGGGATCCATTTTCTCCTTTTTTGGCGTGCTTCTTTTATACAATGACATCCTTTCTGACATGCATTTGTTTTTTTACATAAGGATATTGACATCCTCAATTGTAACCTTATGTTTTCTTGCAAGTGTATATCTTTTATACATAAGAAATCATTTAGGGAGCTTAATGTGTCTTCCCTTCTATTCTCCTTTTCTTTTTCAGGTAGTAAATATCCATTGTGATCTTGCATCTTTTATACTATTATATACCTTCTTACAAGGCTTTATTTTTTTACACAAGCATTTTCATCTAGAGTTGCAATCTTATGCTTTCTTTAAGGTACATATTATTGAATATCTATCACTTACGGAACATATTGGATTCTTTTTCTCCCTTTTTGGAATACATTATCTCTTTTTTTAATCTCTTTCATACCATGATGTCCTCCCATTTATGGACTTGTTGTTTAGGATCTTTCTCCTTAATGAGATTAGTATCATCCTTATGATTTATTCCTTACTTAGAAATACATATATTATATACTTGGTTTGACCACTAAGTAGGCTTCTTATTCTTCCTCCTTTCATCTCTATGGATTTACTATTATTTATGATGGTATATTATTTTTATCATGAGATACTTTGTTTCACGCAAGATACTAACATCTATTCTTAACAATCCTTTTCATGCCTCAAAGGGCATGTCTATCATTTAATAATCATCCTTGTCATTTAATTTCTTTTCTTGATGACTTGATTACTTTATATGTGATATATTTTCTAGCATGTAACATGTTTATTTTACATTATCAATTTTCTCTAATTTACATATTAGTTTGCTTGGAATTGCCTATCTATTATGAACTATCTATCATTAAGGTTGTATTATATACTTTTTATTGCCTTCACGCTTGGGAGGCAAGATTGCTTGTATATTATTTTCTTCTCTCTTTTTTCTAAGGATCTACTTTCCTGAGTACAGTGGCATTTTTTTATCATGTGGCATTATTTTCTTATAAATAATTATTTGTTCTAATTCAGGATTCTCTCTTATACAAGAGATGTGCATTCTTGATCACAACCTCTTCTTTATTTTCAGAACTATGCTCATTATAAACACATTCCCTTACTATGCATTTCAAAGTCTTCCATCCTTCATCACGAATCCCTATTTCACCTAGTAATAGGGGGCTAAATGGGTGTATTCTTGTTCTCCTCCCCAATGAAAACTTTAGTGGCGATTATTTTCCATTTGGTGAATGGCACATGTCAGCAACCCGAGAATTGGTGAATATTTTTTATATATTGGATCGACCCTATCACCTGATATTTATTAATATTGGGTCCAATGCCCAGGCCCATCGCCAATCAGTTTATTTAATTTTTCCATTTCTTACACATTATCTCCAATGGAATACAAATTTTGGCCCCCATAAATTTAAAAAAATTGCCTATAATTTCTAAGCGACCCCAAATTGATAGCCTATATTCGCAAATCATTTTATACATATATATTTATAGGTGGCCCCAAATTTTCCTGGCATTTTACGAATGCATGTCTCTTACGGACATAATTTCTCCAACTTTATTAATCATGCAAAGGTATTGGACAACCCATAATCACCTCAGAAATAACAAAATATGTGTTATAATTACACAGGCTTTGCCAAATATTTGTATACCTAATACCTCCTACCGAATTTTCCAAATAAGGATTAGTATAAAAACATTTTATCGATAGAGAAGTTTCAGACTCTTGAGTGCAACTGCATACTACATTGGTGAGTCATGACTACAATTTAATTTGAGGCAAAGGTAAGTGATACTTATTCTGTGACTCTGTAGCTTTGAGTTCATTATTATTTAGTGGTAACCAGTTAGAAAATAGTGGTGACCAAGGAGACCTTAGATATGATTTTAAGGCCAATGGATCCAGAATCATATTTGTATAGCACTAGAAGTCATTGGAGAATGGATACGTCAAACAAGAATAAGGGTAAGGCTCTTACAAGTGGGGAAAGCCAAGAGAGGCTAGAAAAATGTAGAACCTTATCATCGTACTTTGGTCATGGTGTTGGAAATGGTTCTGTCCAAAATTGGGAAGTTACTTCATCACAAGTAGATTTTGAAGATTCACAACCTGAAACTACATGACATATTGAAGAAGTAGGTGAACCTGATATCTTAGATCATGATGAACTTGAAGAATATTTTTAGTTAAATACCCAGAGTATCCATAATGATATAATCAACTTGGATTAGAATAAGAATTTCAAAGATGATGATGGTGTAGGGAAAAAGAAAAGAAAAAACAATTCAAAGAAGGATAGGGAATCAAAAAATGATCGAAAGTGGGAGTTGTCAAGGAATTTTCAAATATAATGGGCGTCAAAGTATCCATTCATTGAACCAATGGACAATCCAATTGAATGTCAGCCTATGGTAGAATGCAGATGTAATATTTGAACCAAGATAAATAAGAAGGAAAAGAGATTGCAGTTAAAAATTGACACCATAGAGAAGCATATGGGTAAATTTTACGAAAAGAAAACCATAGATGGAGTTCAAAAATTAGTGATAAGATGGAAAACAAAGGACAAATCTCTACATGTTAGGAATCTAGAATTATATGAATTTTAACAGAATATATAGACGAAGTCTGCTCAATTTAAAGGCTCTATTGAAGCTTGTTTTGGAAAAGCATTGGAAGTAGAACTAATGTGAAAAGATGTTCATTTAAGTGTTTTCTTTAATATTTTGAGCAAAGGGGATCCTATGATAGAATACCCATAATTGAGTGCTTTATTACACTTTTTGAAAGTTCATTACTATCCTAACAGTCACTAGTGAGTAAATAGTGGATGGGAATGGGCAAGTTGTCTTGACAATGTTGAAAAAGAGGATCTAAAGGAAAAATTAAAGAGTCAAATTTTATTGCATTGTCTTTAGACAAGGTTATAGTAGTAGATAATACTTTTTGGGTATGCATGCATGTTTATACTATACACAATTTTGTCCAACAACCTCATCTACTAACTGTTGCTAAAATGAAGGATAATGTGACAACTAAAAATTTATTTGAACTAGTAAAGAGTTTGTTGGAAAGTTGACTATACTGAAGTATATGACTTATTTAGTGTTTTCATTATGGCAACAAATTCATATGAAGTTTTGGAGTTAGCACACATTATCAGATGATCAGAAATTGGCTAAGTACAGAAAACAGGACAGAGCAAGGAATACACTGTTATAGTTTTGATTAGCGTGTGTTCATTTGTTATCCAAATGATATGTGCCTCTGAAGATAAGATTATGATTATTTTTACATGCTAATTGTAAGAGATCATGATCAGATCTGTAAGTATGAAGAAGATACAGCCAATTGAAGAGGTACAGCCAGTGAATGCCAGAACAGGACAGAGATCAAGGAAAGAGCTGACAGAGATTGCTTTGGTGTGGAATTTTCACTCATCCTCAGGACTTGTGCCTTTATATTAGTCATTTTTAGTGACCTTAAAATATATTTTTAAAAGTGCATGACTTTATTCATCCGTGATAATTAGTTAGATCTATTTTGGTGAAGCGGACTGTGTGAAAAGACGTGTCTATTCGGTTTGAGTAAAGCAGTTATAATTAATGTTAAGACGACTTAATCAAGGGTTGCATGGTTATGTAAGTGATCAAGATAGATGGTAAAAGGTTTCCTAAATCCTACATGTTCATTTAATTTGAGGAAGTACTTATAGAAGGTCATTTGTGATGGAAAAAGTTGTGAAAGCCAAAGATAAGAAATGTAGAGCAGAGTGTAAAAGCAGCAAAGATATATCTATCATATGTTGATGATATAGATATTGAAGTAGAAGCTTTATGAGTGAAGATAAAAATTTTGTAGTTCTTTACAAGAGGTTAAAGCATCAGTGCACAAAAGGAACTGATCAGACAAGCAGTGTCACAACAGCAGTTCACCTTGCAAATATAGTGTGTATCGAAGATCCAGAAGGTTGTAGCCTTCACCACTTGAGCAGTGTGATCTTTGACAAAGAGTCCACCACCCCTAACAGGGTTATTGTAAAAGACTCCTAATAGGGTCTGACCCTTAACAAGGTCACTTTACTTCATGTATTGGAAAGACAACTCCTAACAGGGTTAAGGATCTTCTAACAAGGATCATAAGAAACTAGTACAGAATATTTGTGGGTACTAATTCCCACCAAGGTTTTCACCTGCATTGGGCTTCCCCATAAACATATTTGGTGTTATGAGTTGTTTATTTTTATCTTACTTGCATTGGTATTCATTTCAGTACTTAATCATTTAAGTAAAGATTCAGATAATCAGAAAAAGTATTAATTGATAGATCATTGATTCACCCCCCCCCCCCTCTCAGTGATCCTAATCCTAACAATTGGTATTAGAGCTTTTGTCCTTAGCAAAGAAGTTTAACCACTTGAGGAGATCATGGAGAAGGAAGAAATGAAACACCTAAAAAACAATCTTGAAGTAGCCCTTGAAGAACTTGACACATATGAAAAAGAAAATGAAGATCTAAAACTAAAAGTTGAAGGCATGCAAATACTTATCAAAAAACTAAAAAAATAATTAAGGAATTGTTCTTTAAATGATTTGGGGGAAGTAGTCAAAAATTTGAATGAAGAAAATTCATCTCTGAAGGATCAGATAGAAGAATTAGATGAAAATCTATGTAACAATCAAGATGCCTATGATGATCAAGTCAAAGCAAACAAGCAGTTAGATGAAGAACTGAGAAAAGCAAACATGGAAATCTTGGAGTTAAGAAACAACAAAG
>MU227940.1:7130227-7186426 GCA_018584345.1 Thuja plicata | reverse complement strand
AATCTGTGGAAGATCCCTCCACCGATATCAATATGTGTATATCAGGGGCAGATTGATAAGATTGAGAAGGCAGAGAAGATAATATCAAAGGGTGAGTAAAGTAATGTATAGAATATGGAGTCTATCAAGATCCTAGCATAGACTTGGAGAAGATGGAGAAGCTACAATATGCATTATGCACCCATCTACAGATTGTTAATTCACTGATTACATTTTGGGAGAAAGAGATCAAAAAGTTGCAGATTGCATATCCAGATATGTATGCTAAGTAAGTACATAGAAGTGTTTTTGAGAACCTTTGTCATTAATGTCAAAGGGGGAGTAGAGTATGAAGAATATGGAGTCTAGTATATGATAAAAGGGAGATATAAGATAGAGAGTTTTTATATAAAAGTACAGATAGTAACTTCACCATATTCCTTTGTTGCCATTAATGACAAAGGGGGAGATTGTTGGAAAGTTTAATATATTGAAGTATATGAATTATTTAGTTTTTTCATTATGGAAACAAAGTCATATGAATTTTTGGAGTCAGCACACATTATTAGAAGATCATAAATTGGATAAGTACAGAAAATAGGACAGAGCAAGGAACAGACTGTTATAGTTTTGATTAGCGTGTGTTCATTTGTTATCCAAATAATATGTGCCTTTGAAGATAAGCCTATGATTATTTTTACATTCTAATTCTAAGAGAGCATGATCAGATCTGCAAGTATGAAGAAGATATAGCCAGTTGAAGAGGTACAGCCAGTGAATGCCAGAACAGGACAAAGATCATGGAAAGAGCTGATAGAGATTGCTTTGGCGTGGAAGTTGAACTCATCCTCAGGACTTGTTCCTTTAGATTATTCATTTTTAGTGACCTAAAAATCTATGGTTAAAAGTGCATGAATTGATTCATCTAGGATAATTAGTTAGAGCTATTTTGGTGAAGCAGACTATGTGAAAAGATGTGTTTGTTCAGTTTTAGTAAAGTAGTTATAATTAATGTTAAGCTGACTTAATGAAGGGTTGAATGGTTATGTAAGTGATCAAGATAGATGGTAAAAGGTTTCCTAAAGCCAACATGTTCATTTCATTTGAGGAAGTACTTATAGAAGGTCATTTGTGATGGAAAAAGTTGTGAAAGCCAGAGATAAGAAAAGTAGAGCAGAGTGTAAAAGTAGCAAAGATATATCTATCATATGTTGATGATATAAATATTGAAGTAGAAGATTTTAGAGTGAGGATGAGATTTTTTTAGTGCTTTACAAGAGGTTAAAGAATCAGTGCACAAAAGTAACTAATCAGACAAGCAATGTCACAGCAGCAGTTCACCTTGCAGATACAGTGTGTATCGAAGATCTAAAAGGTTGTAGCCTTCACCACTTGAGTAGTGTGCTCTTGGATAGTGAGTCCACCACCCCTAACAAGGTTATTGTAAAAGACTCCTAACAGGGTCCAACCCTTAACAAGGTCACTGTACTTCATGTATTGTAAAGACAACTCCTAACAAGGTTAAGGATCTTCTAACAAGGATCATAAGAAACTAGTACAGAATATTTGTGGGTACTAATTCCCACCGGGGTTTTCACTTGCATTGGGTTTCCCCATAATAATATTTGGTGTTATGAGTTGTGTATGTTTATCTTACTTGCATTGATATTCATTTTATTACTTAAGCATTTAAGTAAAGATTTAGATAATTAGAAAAAGTATTAATTGATAGATCACTTATTCACCCCCCCTCTCTCAGTGATCCTAATCCTAACAGAGTTCTCTACTTGAATATGGAGGTATAAATGACATGATGATTTCCAATAAGTTGGTGTGTGTTGGAGAAGATGGAGCTTTAGTAATGAAAGGCCACAGGGGTGGTCTTTGCACAAAGATACAATCTTCTTGTGCACCCTATGTTACTCCCATTCACTACATGGCCCACAGAATGAATCTAGCTTTTGGAGTTGTCAGAAAGCATGGTCAAGTACAAAAAATTGAAGTTTTAATCAAAGATCTCTACCAATACTTCTATTGAATTCTGAAACAATTGAGGGATTTTTAACACTTTGTCGAAGGACTAACCGATGGGAATAAGCTTCTGAAGTATAATGATACTAGATGGATCTCTTTGGATGGACCAGCACATCGAGTGTTTTAGAATATCAATCATTGCTTGGTCTAATGAACTCAAGATGTGAAGAAGCAGGGCTACCCAAATTTCCTGAGCTGCTGTGAGTGTTAACTACTATAGAGACACTCTTAATGCTAGCAGGTTTTCTCCCCCTACTGGAGGATATGAGAAATATAATGAAAAAGACCCAGCAAAGAGAAATGTATATTGCAAAATATGTTGTGCTTCATAAATTGACATGCATGACACTGGATAATCTCTATCAATCATGTGATGATGTAAAATTTGCCATCTGGCTTAAAATCACATATTTGGACAATCCTAACAACTTTTAAAGATCGGTGTAAATGGGGAGTTATGTGTAGAAGTATGCGGAGTTGAGATACCAATGTACTACTATGCTAGGGTCGAGTCCGAGGAACTAGGAAGGAAAAACATGAAGCGAATATAAAGTGTTAAAAGGGAAGACTTTACCAAGATCATTGAGTTTGTAACTACTTCTATGAAGCGCATTGCCTATGATCTTTCCTCAAAGATTAGAGCAAGATTCCCTCCAGTCAAACTACTTGAATCCATGTCTATTGTGTTTCCTCAATATTGGAGTATCAACAATTCAAAGGATTGTCGAAGTAAGCTACTAACTTTGATAGATCATTTTTGCAAAACCAAAGAGTTAAATAGAGTAACTCTAAATAGAATTTTAGATGAATCTTGTTTGAGAGAACAATCAGGCAATTTTTCACAGACAATGAGGGAACAATATAATATTATGCAGAACCCCCACGAAGATGGATTGGCAACAAGGCTTTGGAAATATCTAGCTAAGAACGAAATGTTGATTTATTCAATATCAGAATTTTTCAAGCTTGCTAATTTATGTCTGACCATGATATTGGGGTCGGTGGAGGATGAGAGAGTTTTCAGTGCTTTGGGGTTCCTAAAGTCAAAGATAAGAAACAAACTAGACAAGAATTTGGAAAATTGCTTGATGCTCTATACATCCAGGTATGAAGTCCATACTTTCCCTTATGACAAGGCACTGAAATTGTGGAGGAAGAAATATCAGAAAAGAGGGTTGGGAAACATTTCAAACCAAAATGGGAGTGCCATAGACAATGATGTGACTTTCATTGACTCATATACTGGTACTGGTAATGCTATCATTGAACTTGAGTTAAGTAGAGGTATGCATAGTGAAGAAAACATATCGAAGAACCAAGGAAGCTATGAAGTTGATGGTGATGAATCTGAGGATCTTGATAATGATATGATGTGGCAACTTGAACCTTTGTAGAAGTAGAAGGTCCTAGGTATTTATTAAACTTTTTTCTTTAGTCTACTGTCAATTTCTGTATCTCATCATCAATCATGCATAATATCATATTCCAATGTCAAAAACATGACTGTGGTTGATAATGTCATGAATTCTACAATTAATAATAGTTTTCATTTGCATTATTCAGGTCATATGGTACAATTCTTAAAGATTTTTTTATTTTTTTTTAAAACATAGCAATTCATATGATACAATTCTTAGAAATAGAGATTGTCATTAATTTATTTACAAATATGACACAATGTAACAATTCATTCATTAATAGTAGTAACAAGTAGAACACAACTCTATGTGATTTTGTTTGCAAAAGTTAATTAACAATGAATTATGACTCAAGAGTCAATACCCAATATCAATTTCATTACCCTTAGCAAATGACCCTAAATTCCCTTTTATAGAAACAAGGGAGCAACAATAGCTTCAGGTCAATTTGCCTAATGTGAAGTCTCAAAATCAAAATCTTTAAATCAGTAAGAGTCAAGACCAGTACAAGTAACAACATCTCTACAACTGTACAGCTTTGCATTTGATAGGTAAGTTTAGTAAATTAGCATTGAGCAATAGCATTATAGCATCTGCTACATTTATCCTGTTAAAAAAACAAAGTTCAAACTTGTTACTTTTAACTCAATTCAAGCCAATAAATAAATAATATAGAGATAATTGAAACTGAAAGTACTTTCACATACTATTTTTGATGAGATTATTCTACTAGTTTGTTTAGTTTCCTCCATTTTGCATCATTTAGAAGGTCAAAATTTGTCAAGTTATAGTAAATGACCTGCAACCTCTTTAGCCATCCATAATTGTTAGAGTGACTTGAAAGAAATTATCCTTCCAATATTGCATTCAAATTTGTCAATGGTTTGATGCACTTTGCAATGCCTTCATGAGTTGTGTCCTAAGGAAGCTTGCCTAAATTAGTCATCATTGTGTCCTCCAACCTTTTTTTGTAATCTTCTCTTCCAACAAATTTTTTTAATGAGTTACTAGGAATAGGACTCGGCAAACCATGACCTATCATTTTGGTTGTTGTCTGATTCATCTTGGTAAGCTTTCTCTCAAATAAGGAAAGAGTTTCCTCTAATTCCTTTAGTTTCTGACATTTTTGAAAGACAAAGTTTGTGTTTTTTGATGCATGAATGTGGTCATGAATTTCCTTGCTTTCCAAATGCCTGTCACTGTTTGTGTTGATTTGATGCAAAATCTATTTTGTAGTATTCTCTCTCTGAAAAAAAAAAATTGTTCTTCTCAATGTGCTCTTTGAGCTTCCCAAAAACATCTCTAAGACTTTCATTCAATTCAAACCAATCACACAACCTATCACCAGTCACCTTTATTTTCCCCCAAAGGTCTCTTTTTATTTTCTTGACTGTATTTTCCATTTGTTCATTCAAGCTATTTTCGTAAGTTTTAATTGTATTATTTGCCTTCTTTAGCTCTTCTCTCAATTCTCAGAACTGGTGTTCACTCTATATTTTTTATTTTCTCCGCTTCCTCTTCCCATTGGTTTGCTTTCTCTTCCCATTGTTTTTCTTTTACCCTCTCATCCTCCAGTTCTTTCTTTAACTTATTTTTTACTTGTTCCGCACTCTCCACGCTTTTGTATAAATTTAATGAAGAGGCTTTTTCATCCTCAAGATTTTTATTTCTCTCTTCCAATTTGTCCCTCACAATTTTTAGTTCTGCCTCCATATGTTCTTGTTTTCCAATTGCTTCTTTAGAGGATGAATTTTTATCCTTTTCTCTAATTCTTTGCACTTGTTATCTGTTGCTTTCTCCTTTGCCTTTTCATTTGCTAGGTCTTCCTGTACATTTTCTATTTTGCCCTGAAGCTTTCCATTCTCTCTCTCCAACTTCATTACTGAACTGTAGACCACTTGGTTGGTCATTTTCAACACATTTATCTTGTCCACATTTTTAATTTTGGATAAATCCATTTGGAGAGTGCTAACTTGAAATTCAGAGGGATCCATCTGCTTCTCTAGTGGATTGTTAGGTCTAGCTAGGGCATAACAACCATGAACTCCATCATATCTTTATTTGGGTCATATGTGGGAAATAACCTATTCGATGTAGGTTCTGCATCATGAGCTATAGCAACTAAATTCCTCTTCAATGTCTTAATATTTTGTCTATACCTATTTTTTTGTTTGTTCAAATTTAGTTACAAAATCATTGTAACAAAAATCAGGGTTTTCTGACACAATTGAATGTTTGAAAGGTAAAATAGAACTTGCAGTGATGTTCGGGCTTCCACCTATGGTTCTAATAATTGCACCATTAGGATTAGTAACAGTAACTCCCTGATCCATTACAAGTTGATTTTGTGGACTGTTCAGAGGGTTTTTTCCTGAAGGTGTGGCAATTGATGGACTCACAATCACAGACACCATTGGCATTGTTGTCATAACCTTTTGCTTCTTTACACTGCCTTGATCTCTAGGATCCACTGATTTCATGTCCAGTTGTAATTTCCTTTTCATACCACTAGTACTACACATGCCATCCCCACTAGTGGGAGTGGCACTTGATTCAGATTGAATTTGAGTGATTGGTGAAGGTGGAATTGGTTTTGAAGCTGGAACAAATGAAGGTGCAAGGGTATGAGACTGAGTAGTACCTTTTTTTGTTGAACCTCCAATTACTGGTGTCCCACCACATTTTGGTGGAGTGGCTATGGAAATTGGATACCAATGCCCTTCTCCTATGGGACCCAGACCACCCCTACCTAGAAAACCCATTTTTTCTACAATCTCTGCCCCTTTGCCATATTTTTCTTTTGTGGAGACATCAACTCCAGTAGAAATTTTTATTGAATATTCATCAGTTGATGTGGGATTCATAGAATCCCGCTCATCCTCATTATAATCATTATGATGTGCTTGAGTAGAATGCTCTGCATTCCACAAATATCTAAATATTTCATCCTCTTTCGCATCATAAAGATCTGTAGAGGTCTTTGGCTCACCGAGATTCTTCCTCATTTCCCAAAAATCAGTAATTTTGGTTGCATTCCAATAATCATCTTTACATTGAAGCGCTAGGTTTTTTGAAATAGCTTTTGTAGATGGTTGAGTAGCTTGCTAGTAGAAATTGTAGGATGTCCTATGCTGCACTTTTCCTTTCTATTTGTGCAATGCCATAATTTGTGATGACAATTCTTGTATTGAAATATTATTTTCAGCGGCGTATTTCTCTATCTCTTTTTTGACCTCGCCCCAGGACTCCATGCTTTTCAATTTTTCTATCAATGGCATACTGGCATGTTGACATTTCTTACAAAGCTCCCATTCTCTCTAAGATTTTTTCCAATTATGTTTAGTGGATCATACTGCCAGTGACTATGAACAGCAAAGCAAAAAATTGAAAAAAAAAGCCTCTGCAACTTTGAATCCTCTTCTCTCAAATGTGAACCCATCCAATGAGAAAGGCAAGGAAGGAAATATCATTTTATTTTGTTTACCATGAAAGAGTACATTTGTGCTCTCCATCTTCTAAACATATTCCAATGAAAATACCCTCTTTGTAACATGTATTGGAAGTTTGTAGGGTTCTACCACTGAACTGTAAAACCTTGACACAGTGTAGTCTTCTGTGAAGTACTAGTCAGCCAGTATTTGACTTCTGAGTTGAATACAATCTCTATAAGACACAGGCAATCTAGGCAATGGAGTACCTATAATTTTATGATACATAGGTGCCAAAAAGAAGTCTACAAAATTGTTATTATTCCTTCTATTATGACTCACCCTTATCTCAGGTGTCCATTCATATATTGCATTTTGGACCTAACTTTGAATCTTGTTTATCTAAAATATTGCACAATGCTTTGCTAAAAGAAGATATCACAAGTAGGTTTTGAACCTAAATGTCTTCTGTGAACCTCTTTTAATCATTAGTAATTGTTCTTGCATGCAAGGAATAGAGTGCTCAATAAAATTATATTTTACTGGTTCTTTTTCACAATGAATATGAAAAATCATTTCACGAATGTTGGCACCCACTTCTTTCTTACTATCCAATCCCAAAAAAAATGCTAGCAAGGAAATATTATCCTGAACCCATTGCACAAAATTATCATAATCATAAGGAGGCTTATGATCTAGATCCAGATAGAACTGCTTCTTATTCCTTTGATATATGAATCTTTCTTTATTGCATATATTTTTACATAATTCTCTGCCATCTTTCCCAAGTCAATGTGCATGTTTGATTTTTGTGCTTCAAACCCTAGGTCTAATAGACTAGCAAATTCAGTCTCGATTATCGACAAAATTACCTCTTCAGTATTTTTATTGACAATTTCTTATTTATTTTCATCATAATTTTTGGCGCAGAGCATGGAAATTTTTGGACAAAGGAATACTTGAGGTAATGCCATGCATGCTGACCCAGCAACCCACGCTACAATTTTATTTGTCTTTTCCTTTACCATGCTTTTAAATGGACAAAATTTTGGATCCTTCATTGGATCTTTCCACTTATTTTCAAGTGTGAATCTGATTTCCATGATTCCTTTATTTCCATGGATAACAGGATCAAAAATATCATGGAATTCATCAGTGAAACCTGGTGTTTTAACCAGTTTGTGGAAGTCTATTATCTTTGTTTCCTTTCTTTTCCTTTTACTCATAGTCTTGGTATTTGTTTTTCCCATCATGGACCATGGTATAATGGTATTACTATTTACTTGTAGGAAAATTCAAATAATTTTACACAGGTGACAGCTACATTTTATAGGCGTGCTTAAAAATTTAAGCCTAATTCTATGACTACAATCTAAATAGTAAACCATTAGATTTAAAAAATTAAAGGGTGGGACGTGGGTGTTTAGGATTTTACCCAGAAATTCAATTTGTGAAGACTATGAGTGGGTAGAGAGCTGAGAGACTCTATTGCATTCCTCAATCCTCAACCTAGAATTCCTAACCCCTTTCTGAATCTCCAATAGTATACTAGTAAGAACTCAAAATATAAAAACTTAGGTTAAAATTGTACAATTGTGAGTACTGCGTCGTCAATTGTGACTCGTGTTAACTTTTATTTCTTCTCCAGACATCTCAGGTCACTAGGACATGTGTCACTTAATTGTTTGACATTACAAATATCTGAGGTCAATAGGACCTGAAATTGAGCTTATTTCTTATTAAATGTTAATTTACTATTTTACTCCAATTTTGATTTTAATTAAACGTAGTTGAGTGTTAATTCATGACACAGGTCCTGTTTCCAGGGGATAATTGCAAAAATAAGTGACTATTCCCCAAATAGGCCCAGAATATACCTTTAGTCATTGATACATTTCTCATCCAATGGTCATGGAAGTCACTATCACGTGTCGCAGGTCTCATTTACTTTTGGCTTGACACTTTTTAGTAGTAGTAGTACAATACATCATACATAGACTTGTAGACTTGTAGTCACCTAGTCACCTCACATGTCATCATTGAATGACACCAATTGTGTGAGTGTACATGTGTCATGATTATGGAATAGGTTTGCAAAAATGGGGTTTCTTTTCCCTTTCAGCCTGAAATACACCGCACGTCATTTTGTGCTCATCCAACGGTCTTTGGCAATCACTATCATGTGTTGTGGGTCCCATTAACATTTGGCTTCTAAGTTCTCACTTTTTAGTACTAGAGTACTTCACACGTAGTCACCTAGTCACCTCACACGTCATTAAAAACTAACTAATAAAACTTAAAACCCATTTTTATATACTATGATAAATTTTTATACAATTTTTACTAGTTTGATTTTCATAAATAACCTCTGCAATACTATTAAACTAAAAAGAAATAAATGAAAAAAATTTGAATTATATTTATCAAATGACACCAATTGTGTGAGTGGACACGTGTCGTGATTCTGAAATAGGATTGCAAAAATGGGGTTTCTTTTCCCTTTCGGCCTGAACTACATTGTACGTTGTTGATCTCTGCTCATTCAACAGTCGCCAAAAATACAGTTACAAGTAACAACATACGCCAAAAATTTATTAAATTTAAATTAAATAAAGTATTAAACTATCTAATATAAAAGCAACTAATTAAAATATTACAATCATAGATAAATGTCTAATTATTAATTTATTACTACCCATAAAATGCAAATTGATAAATGTCAAATGGGTATTAATAATTAGACTTTGAACTTTTACAATTCCATAGTCGCACACATGACACATAATACATTGACATGGAAAAGTTAATTTATTACTCTTAAATAAATCACACAGTCACACATACATTAAACATTGTTATATTTCTTTGGTTCATATTATATGATATCACACATCGATATGGCAACGTGAATGTGCATATAATTTATTATTTATTATTTATCAATATATTACTATTAGTCTTTAGATTTCTTTACAAAATTGCAATTAAACAAAATTACACAGACAATCTATTATCTCACACACTGATACATGTCTCGACTCTCGTTTCTGGAGGAAGATAGAAAAATTACAATAATTATGCAATTTAAACAAAATTATAGAGTCGAGAGTTCACACAATCTATTATCATTCATTAAAAGAGTCAAAGAGCAAATTTTTCATTAATTATTTCAAAAATTTACATCACTAATACTATAATATACTTTATAATTATAGATTTTAAATTTAGACTATAGTCGCACCATAAACCCCTACAAGATGGTGTGAGTGTGAGTGTGAATCACTGAATAGGAAGTATCCCTAAAAAATAGTTACAAAATTTGTTGCCACAAGGGCACTGGTTGATCATATAAGAAAAAACAAAATACAAAATGAACTACGGAAACCCTATTTCAAGAACAAAAATACTAAGGGTCTTCATCTCCATCCCTATCTGAGAAGAATTGTTTATGGAGGATAATCTCTACAAATTCATCAAGCCAGGTATAGTTTGTCTCCACCGTATCATTGAGGTGAAACCACTTCCGCAAGAAGTCCCTCCCCAGCCGCACCCAATTCTGATGCCACTTCAATTTCCTTTCATTAAGGTTTAGTAGAAAGGGTTGCCTTTCCACATTCCTGCCTCGCTGGATAAGCTTTTCAATTTCATCATCCCAAGGGATACCCAACCCCGATTGTTCGAAGGCAATGACTTGGATGTCGTCCACCAGAAATTTTTCCTTGAAAACATTTTACAACAGCATAATCATGTCTACCATCTCTCATCCAAGGTCAAGAAGAGATGCCATGAAGTGAGACGTAATGTCCATGCTAACACGATATCTCTTCTCATTGTGAATGAACTCATGGTCGAGCACCATGAACACAACATTGTTAATTAAAGTGCCCACTTCCTTGCAAACAAAAGTGAGAACTTCATCTGGTATCATGCCCAAAAAGGACTTCTTCTCATCATTGGGTTTATTTCTCAACCTAATTGGTGTGTCCATCTATACTTTCAGAGCCTCGATACGCTAAACTAAAAACCTAAGAAAAAACAAAAGTACAAAATGAATAGCGGAAACCCTATTTAAAGAACAAAAACACTAAGGGTCTTCATCTTCATCCTTGTCTGACAAGAATTGTTTGTGGAGGATAATCTCCATGAATTTGTCAAGCCAGGTGTAGTTCATCTTCACCCTATCATTGAGGTGAAACCACTTCCGCAAGAAGTCCCTCCCAAGTCACACCCACTTTCGATGTCATGCCAACTACCTTTCATTAAGGTTCAGTAGAAAGGGTTGCCTTTCCACATTGATGTCTCGTTGGATAATATTTTCAATTTCATCAACCCAAGGGATACCCAACCTCGGTTGTTTGAAGGCAATGACTTGGATGTCATCTACCAGAAATTGATCCTTGAAAACATTTCGTATCAGCATAAGCATGTATACCATCTCTCCTCCAAGGTCGAGAAGAGATGCCAGGAAGTAGGATGTAATGTCCATGCTAACATGGTATCTCTTCTCATTGTGAATGAACTCATAGTCGAGCACCATGAACACAACATTTTTAATTAAAGCACCCACTTCCTTGCAAATGGAAGTGAGAACTTTGTCTGGTATCATGCCCAAAAAGGACTTTTGTTCGTCAGTGTATTTGGTTTTCAACCTAATTAGTGTGTCCATATATACTTGCAGAGCCTCGATACGCTAAACTAAAAACCTAAATCTTCAAACCACACACAAAAAATTGAAATTCTACGAATCTACAAAATCAGAGATTTAAAAACTTACAACCAGAGGGCAGAGGCTGAAAGGAAAAAGAAAATTGAAATTGATGAAGAAGCAAGCAAGAATCTCTATAAATATCGCTATTTCATATCTTTCATATATTTAGGTAAATCATTCCCATTAATGCATGGGTGTGGGTCCATGGGAAATTACTAATATAGTGACTATACTAATTGTTGGAAAGTGACAATGCAAGCAATTGTTATTTTGTCATTGATGTCAAACCTTAACTGGTGAGACTGTTGTTATCTATTTGAGTACCATATCTATTGATTGATGAAGAAGATTTAACAAGAAGACCAAGTGAATGGTTGAGTTGAGGAAAATAAAAGGGTACTTGATCAGTTGGCACTCTAGAAAAGTAATTAGTTGTTTATCTTTCAAAGATAGTTTTTCTGGCTGTTTTGTGTCGAGCAAGTTTGGCTTGTGCCAAGCGAAGTTGTTTGTGCCGAGAAAAGTTGTTTGTGCTGAGCAAAGTTGTTTGTGATGAGAAAGTTTGTTCAGTGTTGAGCACCAGTGAAATTTCTAAGTGAAAACAATGATGTTGGCCGACTTACAGTATTTGGATTAATGATGAGATTTGAGATCTTTGGCCGACTTAGTTGATTTTATTAGGATATGTAAAGTTAATTAAAGAGTGATCCACGTCATTTAATGTATGGGTAACCGTAGTTAATGCATGGTTTCAATATTTAATTAGAGGATACTTTGGAGAAGTAAATGTAATGTAATGATGGAATGATCTGTTGGATCTGACCTAACCTAAGATCTATGTTCTTGATTAAGTGGCAAAGATTTATCTGACCTAGATAGAGAGGTATATGATAACCTCAAGGGGTTATTCATTAAGTGTGTATGTGTATGTGGATGTACTGATTAGTGTACATGTGTGTATACAAGAGGATTGCATAGTTGATTTAATGATTGGCATGACCTAGAAGAGAAGGCTGAATATAGAAGCAGAAAGTTGCATGTGTGATTGCTTGATGGATTTCCAAGCAGATCAGAAGATTGAAATGACAATGCAAGCCATCCAGTAAGTTAGCATTAGAGTTGTAATTGGATCTGAATTTTCAAAGTAAGTTGTATGTATCATATCACAACTATTGATTACTTCCTAATCATTGTATCAGTTAAAATCCTTTAACAAGGTTGACCTAACAGTCATTTGTATAAATCCTCTAACAAGGTGACATTCAGGTGGAATCTTCTAAGTCCTCTAACAAGGCCACTCCTGACAGGGTGATTAAATCCTTTAATTAGCTCACACCTAATAGTGTGTTATTTTCTATCTCTTGTCTCTTTTGTTAAAGGGTTTCGGGGTCCCTTCAAAACCTATTTTTACCATAATAAAAAATAGTGTGTTATTGTAACCTTTAACAGGGTTGGCTCCTCATAGAGCTCACTTCAGAAAAGTGAAACTTGGTAGCATCTTACTGGTGGTTTTTCTCATATTGGGTTTCCACGTTAAATACTTGTGTCAACTTGTGTGAATGCTTATGGTTTTTTTCACTGTTATGTTTCTACAAGCTAATTACATTAGACAGTAAACTGCATGATTAAAGTTGTTGACATATGCTACTGATGCCAAGTAGATTTGAAATACAGAAAGTTTTATTTGCTACATCGAGACCTGAGGATAACTGATTCACCCCTCCCCTCTCATTTATTCTAAATTAATTCCAACACTAATAACTATAGTCTGTACTAGTACAATTTTGGAAACCGTGTGACATGCCTGATGACTAACAAGTGGATCATCATAGTTAAAGAATTCCATTATCACTCTGACAAGACATTCATTTCTTTCAAGTTATCATGCCAACCTTGTGATGTGTATCCATTCCATAGACTAATTGCAAAAATTAGTTTCTTTCAAGAAACTGAGCCTGAGATAAAACTCCAACCATTGATCTATGATCAATCAACAGTCTCGATTATACATTTACAATTTAGGGTTCTAAACAAATAGGTTTTAGTTATGTGTCAATCGTATCAATACTCATAGTTGATAGGAAAATGTACATACCACTTGCAGTTGCCAAATGTACATACCACTTGCAGTTGCCAATGACCGTGGACAACTCGGAAACCAAAGAGGTGATATTAAATCGACATGACTGGGAGTTGGGACATTGTAATTATTAGCTTTTTTTATAAATTTCCATTTGGCATTGGCTAATTTTAGATTTTATTTTTTACTTTAAAGTTTAAATAATAACTGAATACTTTAAACTTTCACAATTTGACAGTCGCATAGTCACACATGTGACATGATACATGCAAAAGTTAAGTAATATTAAGTTATTATTGATTAAATAAATAACATAGATACATTAACATTTGTTTGGTTCATTTTCAATTTCACAAATTATAAAATCACATATGTCACACATACATATTTTAAATTTAAATCCATAAAAACAAACTGAAATAAAGTTGCAAAGTTTTCATTTATATTTTCTATAAATTTACAATATTGAGGCTTGGAGACTTGAAGTCCCTACAAAAATTTAAAAACAAAACCTACTAGAGTGAGATTTCATAATTTCAGGAGGAGGCCATAGGGACACAACACTAAGGATTTTCCCCTCCGTCTAAGTAGAAATTTTTAGAGATGATAAGCTCTGCAAATTCATACAACCATCCGTAGTCCACCAAGTCATCCAACAAAAACCATTTGCAAAGAAAATCCCTACCAATCTGTGCCCATTTCCTATGGCGCATCAACTGCTGAACATCTAGGTTCAAAAGAAAAGGTTGAATAGAAACATATTCGTTTGACTTGAAAATCTTGCATAAATCACTTGCCCAAGGGATCCCCACCCCTAATTGCGCATAAATAGAAACCTCAACAACATCACCCAGGAATTCATGTTTGAATATCTTCCTTAACAGAAGGAGCATATCCACCTTCTCTCCCCCAAGGTCCATAAGAGATGCAAAAAAATGAGACATAATGTCCATGTTAACTTTGTACCTATCGACATTTTCCAAAAAATCATGGCCCATTACCATCCTCACAGCCTCATTTGTTAAAGCTCTAAACTCCTTGCAAACTGATTCAAGGGTTTGGTTTGAGACCGAGCTAAAAAAGGCCTTCTATTCCTCCACATATATTATTATCAAACAGATAGGAGTGTCCATCTTCAAAAAACAACTACCATAATATTTAAAATTATACAGCCTAAAGACCTAAACCAAAGGCAATATTTTAAGCACTAGCAAAGGTAGACCCAAACCAAAGGAGAATTGAAGAAGAAAAAAGCATAGATCATTTATAAATAGCACTCTATTCTTTTCTCAAACCTAATTAATTCATTTGTTCTTCAAAATTCTGTAAATCTTTCATATTAAATGCATGAGTGTGTGAAATTAGCTCATTTGTCCTTCAGAATTCTATAAATCTTTCATATTAAAAAGCACGACTATGTGAAATTAAAAATAGCTAGATTTAGTGTTAGTGATAAAACATTTTTTATTATTAATGGCAACTGTGATACATTATAATTTATCAACCATCCACGTAAACAGATGTAAGACTTGATACATGTAAATAATGATGTCATTACGTGATGTTCCATTAATTAGATAATGGTTATGGTGCAGATTAATTTGATACGTGTCATCATTGTGGTGAATTTCTAGATAACCCTATTTCCTTCAAGAGATTGGGCCAAAATTAAACTTTAGCCATTGAGCTAGGATCATCAAACGGTCTCAAATAAGACATTGAACATTATAAAATGTTGGATGTTACTATTAGGTTGTGTGTCGATGTAACTTTTTGTGCTTATCGATACCAACATCTGTTTAATCTGCAAACAAGTTATTAGTTGGCGTTGGCCCACATGACACATTATAAAGTCCCATCTTTTGAAAATCACCAATAAATATTTATTTTTCCCATACTTAACGATAGATTATCCAAAAAAATAAATATATTTTCAAACGGCACATAAAATTCGCTAGTACAAATATTGTTATCCCCTTCAAAAGAAAATCATTCGCCTCATATATTATAATGTTTTTACTTCAAAAGCAAAAAATTTGCCTCACACTATATATATTTTCCCCCACTTTACTGTATTATTCACTAGGATTTTATGGAATTTTCATTTGGCAGGGAAGAATTTGCCTTCGCCTTTATATTATTTTCCTACTTTTGAAAAACAATTTGTCATCATCAAGAAAACTTTTCCCCTAAATTAATGTATGATTCGCCAGGATTTTACACTTTTTCCTAGGAGGGGTTATCTTAAAGTTATCCCTACTCCTCCCCCTCTTTATCTTCAAGATGTCAAGAATTATCTATCTTTTTAGCTCATAAGAGTCATTACTCTTAGCTAAGTTCATGCAATACATTGTTGTTTTCCAAATATCTTGTTGTTGTTGGAAGTAGTTATCCTTAATTTTTTCCATATGATGTCTCCTACATTACCATCATAAGGAGGGGGCATACATACGGCCTCCCTTGTACATTACATGTAGTTTTTGTTCTTTGATCTATAGAGAGGTCACCTTTTTATGGATTCACATGGAGATCTCCATAAAGAATAATCCTTGAACATGGATTCATACAGAATTTCTAAGTATAATCCCTAGACAAGGATTCATATATAATTTCCACAAGACTAATCTCTGAACATGGATTCATACAGAATTTCCATAAGACTAATCCTTGAACATGGATTCATATGAAATTTTCATAATACTAATCCCTGGACATGTATCCATATGGAGATGATGGTTTCCATGAGACTTATCCCCCTAAATCCACTCTGTGTG
Organism: Thuja plicata; assembly: GCA_018584345.1. Lineage (NCBI taxonomy): Eukaryota > Viridiplantae > Streptophyta > Pinopsida > Cupressales > Cupressaceae > Thuja > Thuja plicata. Next base: position 7,170,008 of record MU227940.1, on the reverse strand, counting down.
AAAAACATTTTTAAGTCTCTCTGTGTGAAAAGACATTTTCAAGCTGCCATGTGCACAAAAATCTTTCAAGATAGAGTTTACTAGAATAACATAATTTACTAGACTCTCAATTCCCCTTCTCTCTCTCTCTCTCTCTCTCTCTCTCTCTCTCTCTCTCTCTCTCTCTCTCNCTTCCCCCTCTCTCTCTCTCTCTCTCTCTCTCTCTCTCTCTCTCTCTCTCTCTCTCTCTCTCTCTCTCTCTCTCTCTCTCTCTCTCATGGTTATGCTAGTAAGTTAGATCATGGAATTTGTATCATCTTTGGAAATTCTATTTTTATTCCTATGTGATCATTTGTGCTCTTGCAATAGCTTTCTAGGCATGATATTAGAGGATGGTACATTTTTTGATCGATATCTCTTTCACTAGTTTATTTGGAGTTGTGTTTTAGTATGAACCCATTTTTTGTCTTTTGTCATTGCTTTTGTTTTTCCTTTTGATTTTTTCTTTGTTTTCATATCCTTGTGCATGGGTGTGGATTTAAGACCCTTGGTTTGGGGGCTTACATCCTTAAACTTAGTGATGTCTTACCTCTTTTCAATTTACCTATAATCTCTCTCATTATTCTGTCTTTCTTCTTTCTCTTCCTTTACCATGAGCATGAGCTTGTCTCATACTCCCGCTAAAGTGGGGGCTAAATGTACCATCCTAAAAAGTAAGCACTTAATTTGTACTCATTTTGGGACTATTTTGAGACCACTTTAGTGGGTCCATTATGGTCGGACTTCGTATTATACTTAAATTCATATTCAATTCAAATATAGGTTTTCATCCTTCAAATTAGAGGTTGGCTCTCTTTTCTATGCATTTTTCCCCATTTTTCCTTCCATTAATAATTCATTTCCCTCCTAGGTCCTTTTACATGAATTTTACATTTCAATATTTTCCCTAATTTCCCAACAACCAAGGCTTTCATATCTCTCTCTTAGCACACAACCCTAGGTCCCATACTAGCTTCAATAAAGATTGTCTGGACAAGGCCGACTTAGGTCAACCCTTTCTTGGACTAGGTTGACTTAGGTCAACCTTGTCATAGGGCTCTTTCATTTAGTGGGTTTTGGGCCCTATGCAGACTTGTTTCCAATGGGTTCTTAATCAGGGTCGGCCTTGCTAAATCTAAGCTCTAAAATGTGTATAAAAGGAGACCTCTTCCTCTCATTTTCATATCTCATCTTTATGAAAGCATTATTGAGAAAATTATTGTGCATTCAAGACATTCAAGTGCAAGCAAACATCCATTGAAGGCATTCATCCATCAATTCTTCATCTTCTTTCTCTTCTTCAATTCAACAATGAGGTGAATTACAACATCTACTACATGAGGTTTTGTCTTGCATGATTTCCTTTTGGTTTTTTGGTTAAGTCAGAGCTATTTCATCAACATTATTGATCATATAATTAGAGACAATTTCAACTACATGGTATGATATATTCAATTATTTAGATCTAATATCTACTACATGTCAACATTCTTTCAATTAATTCTACAGATGGTGTTGTCTTCGTTTGGTTTTAACAAAGAGGTTATCAAAATCATTATGCAACTTGTGACAACTATTTCTTCCTCTATCATTGCTAATGGGGGATCCTCTACTTTTTTTAAACCTACTAGAGGGCTAAGACAAGGAGATCCTATCTCTCTTATTCTCTTTGCTATACTTTCTGGGTGCCTAGGGAGATATATCCATAAAATGGTAGAAAAAGGTGAAATAAGTGGTATACAACCCCCTTCAGCTAGACTAATCTGTTCTCATGAGCAATTTGTGGATGATACTCTTATCATGGGATATTCGACTATTAAAGAAGCTGGAAATCTAAAGAAAGGCCTTTCTATCTATATTGCGGCAACTGGCCAGCTAGTCAATTGGACTAAGAGTTCTATCTTCTTCATAAATACTCTGGAAGAAAGACAAAAGAAAATGTCAACTATTCTTGGTTCTACTATTGGGAAACTTCCTTCATCTTACTTGGGCTTACCTCTTTGTTCCAATCCTCCAAAAAGCTTCTGGCATACTCTTATAGACAGATATAACAATAAACTTGTTGGTTGGAAAGGGGCGCTCCTCAGCAATGCGGGAAAGCTTCAATTACTAAAATCTACTCTTCAAAATATTACAGTTTATGCTATGAGCCTATTTAAAATACCCTACAAAATTGCTATTGAAATTGAGAAAATCCAGAAAATATTTCTTTGGTCAGGGGTTGAGGAAAAGAAAAGACTGAGCCTTGTTTATTGGGATAAAGTTTGTATGCCTAAAAAGCTAGGAGGTCTTGGGTTGCGAACCATTAAAAACATAAATAAAGCCCTCATGGCGAAACAACTATGGATGATTTATGGAGATCAAAAAGAATGGAAATGTATCATTAAAAGAAAATATATTTTCCTCAATAATTATTTGGAGGAATTTATAGGTGATGACTACAGTACTAATGGCTCCTTCATTTGGAATAGTATCAAGTCTACCAAAGATCTGATTGTCAAAGGAAAAAGATGGAAACTTGGAGATAGAAGTAGAATCGATTTCTGGGATGATGAATCGATCCACTCAGTGCCTCTATCCAACAACCAAGATTGGAAGAAAATCATTAAGAGGTGCAAAGAATCTATTGGTACTAAAGCTATTGATTACTGGCAGGACAAAAATTGGAAGAATTTGGGAGAAATTGATGTTAGATTTATTTCCCTCGAGCATGAACTACAGACCTAGTATATTAAAGATAACATCCAAGATTCAATTGTGTGGAATCCTACTTTTGATGGAAAGTACACTGTGGCCTCCATTGTTAAAATCCTCACTAAAAGAGAGGAAAGGCCTCTCTTTCCCTTTGTGTGGTATAAAAATCTCATACCTAAAATCAATTTTTTCTACTAGCTCCTTATTCAAAATAAATCATTGACTCTTGATAATCTTTCTAGGAGGGGTATCTATATTTTTAATAGATGTAGTATTTGTTTTGAAAATTTTGAATCTTGTGATCATATCATGCTCCATTGCCCATTCACTTGTAAAGTATGGGATATCATCTTTAGAAAATGGAATCTTTGTTGATTTTTTCCTTCTTTTTGGCAGGATTTTTTTTCTCAATGGAGCTACCCACCTCAGAACTTTATAGACAAAGATCTTGGGTTCCTCATTCCTCCTCACTTTTTCTAGAGAATATGGAAAGAATGCAACAATAGAATCTTTGGAGAAATTTAGTCTAGCCCTGAAGTGGTAGGAAACCAAATTTGCAGGGCACTGGAAGAAAATTTCCTTTCATCTAAATCAGAGTCTAACTATAGTAAGAGGGAAAGTGACAGAAATGATAGAGAACCAAATCCTATCAATTAGAGATCTATGGCTACTTGGACTTCACCCCTCAAGACTAGGTTAAATATAATTTTGATGGGGCGGTGAAGGGAAATTTGGGAACAGTTAGAGGAGGAGGCATAATAAGATATCATAATGGTAATTGTGTTGGTGTGATTACTTCTCCTCTGGGAACTCAATCAAACCATAGGTCGGAGACTATGGTGGCTCTTAATGTTATTTTGCTGGCGGAGGAACTGGACTGTAAGAAAGTCTGGCTAGAGGGAGACTCCTTAAATATCATTAATAATATTAGATGTAAAAGTAAGGCATCTTGTAAAATTGATCATATAATTGCTAAGATTAATTATTTGGCCTCAAAATTTACCTCCTTTTATGTCACTCATAATTATCGGGAAACTAACCAAGTGGTGGATAGTCTTTCCAATATTGGAGCTAAGAATGATGTCACTTGCAAGTGGCATGGGAATGCTAAAATTAATGATGAGGTTGGATTATTTCTCAATTATGACTAGGTTAATCAAAAGGTAGGTGAAGTTAATCAAATTAATCATTTTGATTAATGTTGATCTGATCTGGGGTACAACGACAGCGTCGAGCCATGTGAAGGGTCAAACTTATGATGACTTCCTTCAGTTGCAAGCCTTCTGGGGTATCATTAATTACTCTATTTATTTGAATATCTATATTCATTTTGGGCTGAAAATTAGTATGAACCAGAATAGTGGGAGAGATTATACCAATATTGAAGAGAACGAAGAAATGGGGGGAGATCTGAAGAGAGAAGAACCTGCAGTGTGTAAATAGAGGAATGAAAAAGAGGTGTGGAGCAAGCTTAAGAAGGGTAAAGTTCACAGATACTTAAAGCATCTCCATGGAAACAACAAGGAAGTGACAAAAGATTTTTTTAATGGGTGGGAGAATGGGAAAGTGAACATTCTGGGCAAATCCTTAAAGCTCACTCTAGACCACCTAGCTGAAATTACAGGTCTCCCTTTGGAGAGAATGCATTTTCCAAAAGACAAAAAAGAGGGAAACAAAGGTTATAAAAATTTCCCCAAGACTGATGAGGAGAGGGAAATTCTCATGAAGGGTGATCTAGACTATGTCAATCTGTCAAACATTAAGTGCATATGGGCATTCATCATCAAGGATATCATGGAGTACTTCACCCTTGATGGAAGGTATTCAAAGGTCTACAATTACCATTTTGTTTTGGTTAACCATTTCCATCATGACATTAGGGTTTTCTTTCCCTACTATCTTTTAAGCTCACTCAATCAGAGCATTATTGATCATAGAGTTAAATCTTCCCCTATTTTACATGAGGGTCTAATTCTGTTGATTACAGACTATGTTAAAAACCATATCCCTGATCCCATTCCTAAGAGTATTGCGAATATTAAGAGGAAGAGTATGGAGGTGTCTACTGGTAAGAATCCTAGCAAAGCTAAATCTTAAAAAATCCATAAAGGCCCTATTTTTGTTGATATCTCTTTATTGATTTATGGCGACATCAAAGGGATGAGAACTGATGATGAACAAGAAATCGAGACTTCTAAGTATGAGGGTTTCACTAGGAACCTGAGCAATATTGATGATCTAGAGATGAACACCATCATTACCAACAAGCCTTTGGGAGGTAAAGGTGATATTGAGGATACCCAGAAGATGGAGAGAAACACCCTGGATGAAATTACTGAAGATATTGACAATATCATTGATACCCACATTGATGACCATACTGTCAAAAACAATGGTGAGGAGGAGAAGAATCAATAAATTTAGGAGTCTCAAAGGGATTCAAGGTACATTGATACCCACAATGATGACCATATTGTCAATAATGATGGTGAGAAGGAGTAGAATCAAGAAATTTAGGAATCTCACAGGGAGTCAGGGTACATTAAGGAAACAAAGACATACAAGGGAAAAACTGAGAACAATGAGGAGAATACTATCCTAGAAGAGGATACTGACAAAGGTAATAAGGATAACATAGCTAATGAGAATGAAGAGTACAACCAAGATATCCCAAAAGGTGATTTTTAAGAGAAGAATGACCATAACATGAGGATCCTAGATGATGAACTCCATGAGAGAGAGGTCAATGTCAAAAGGGTGGCTACTCTCTCCTTCCTTCAAATGGCCAGAAATAAAGTTGAGAACAGCTATAATATAGATAAATGGATTTGGGATGATATTAAGAAGATTCAATATAATTATAAGAACCTAGAAAAAAGAAATTCATTGCTGGAGGAAATTGTGGACAAAATGCACAATGATGCAATCATGTACTAGCAAGGGAATGACATGTTTGATAAGGTAAACAATATGGACACTAAGCTTAGCATCATGGTTGATAACAAGCTCAAAACAATAAATGACAAGGTTAACAAAAATAATGCTCTTCTCAAAAAACTTACCACTATTAGCAAAATGGGTATGAAAAATTCTGTGGACAACCTGAATTCCTTCTATACCCTTTTGGAAGGTAACTACAATGATAAGGCAAGGCAGGAGGATGATGTTTCTCAGGATACTCATATTTTGGGCCCAGGTGCAAGAAACCACTCTAGCACTAAAAATAAAGCTGATATTCAAATCAAAGATATCACTAAGCTATGGGACTCGATCCAGAGCATGGAACTGCAAATGGTTGAAGTTCAGATGCTGGAAGATTAGATGGAAGCTGTTTAGCTTATATGCTGGAATTTTTTGGTTGCTGGAAGTTTTTTGTCTCCTTTTTGCTAGAATCTTTTAGTAGTTCATTATTTTTTTGTTTTGTAATTTTCTATACTATTTAATTTGGGGTTTAGCCCTATTTTGGTTTTCTGTCATGTTTGACTGATCGTTGTCATTTTAGTCCTTTCTTGCCTATCTTTTTGGTGCTTTGTAAAGGGTTTCAGGGCCCTTTCAAAACCTATTGTTACCTTAATCAAAAACATTCTTTCAATTACATATATTTCATTTCAAGGTTAAATCCTATAAAGGGTCTTGACCAAGGCAATCCCCTTTCCACAATAATTTCCCCTTCTTTTCTATGTGCAAAAGTAGGTGGCAGAGTCTCAGATCTAGAATTTCAGAGTTATAGATCCAGTGACAGGTTTGCTACAAATTTCACCAGCTTTTGTCCCTCTAGGACATGGTTGAATTTATAGAACTGGGTTAACTTGAGTCGACATTATTTTTCAAGATCTACAAATTTCACAGTCAAAAGTTATAGGCATCAAAGTTTTAGATCCAAAACAATTTTTGATTCTGACAGTTCTGGGAAAAACAATTCTAGATTTGGAAATCCATCCATCTTCTTCTTAGTCCAAGTTAAATTCATTTTTTCCATTGCTTAGTTTTACATATCATTTACATCATACATCATTTATCATAAAAGGAAAAACCCAAACAACCATCCCACATTTCTATGGATCACAAATTTGCATTATTTCTCTCTTGGTTGTGCAAATCGGATTCACCTTGTTGGGAGTTTGGTATTCCAATGTGTGTTGAACTTGGTGGTCTACCATTGATCACCATTTTCACCAACATAGAGGCTATGGTATTTTCATGGGGGTCATGCATGTTGGCTATGGCATATTATCACTTACACAAGGTGGCATATATAGGCAGATTATCTATTAGCACCAGGATCACTCTATTGCAGGTTTGGACATTTGAGCACATTGTAGTCTTTCATCCTATTGCAACTATATAGGTAGTATCGGGATTTTCATATGTATACTATTATGTTGACGCAACACAAGGGCCATTGAGCTATACATGTTATTAGAGACATGAGATAGAGACATTGGGGGATTGTATAGTTCAACATTATTCCAAACTCTAACATTAAACCATATTGATCTATAATCATAAACCTAATCAAATATTAATCCTAACACTAACCAAATTTAACTGTAAATATAAACCTAATTGAATACTATAGCAATCAATCCTTAACCTATACCAAATTTAAGTAAAAACCTAAACCAAATTGAGCCCTAGCCATCATGCTAAATCAAATTCGTTTATAACCTTAAATTTAATCAAACAATAAAACAAATTGAACCACAAGCCTAAACCAAATTAAAACCCAACTCTAACACTAAACAAAATCATACCCTAAACCTAAAGAAAATTAAATCACAACACTGATCCTAATTGAAAAATAAACCAATTTGAACCCTAACCCTAAGACTAAAGTAAATTGATCCCTTACTATGAACCTAATTAAATAGTAAATTAAATTGAACCATAAATTTATTCAAACCCTGACCCTTACACTAAACAAAAACCTTAATTGAGCTATAACCTTTATAAAACCCTAACCCAAGTTGAACCCAAACCCTTATTAAATTCCAACCTAAGTTGAACTATAACTCTAGACCTAATAAAACAATAAACTTGATTGAATATTAACCACAAACCTAAACCAAAATGAAGCCTACCCTTAACATTAAACAAAATTAAAACCTAAATATAAATATAATTAAATTGTAAACCACACCAAAACTAATAGAACTATTGAATCTTAAACCTAATTGAATATTAAACTTGTTAACAGGGGGAGTTTGTTGCAAATTTGTTGATATTGTTGTTTTCACAGTGATCAATATGGTTGTTGATGTTGTTTTTGCAAAGTTGATGGTATTGTAGAGTTGTTGATGTCGCAGAGTTATTGATATTGTTGTTGTTTCAGTGTGGTTTTCATTGATGGAAACATGCTATTTTGGTGGTTGGTTTGTATGTTACAAATGTGAATTGGTGGATCTTTTGATCTAGAGGTTGGCTCTCTAAATAGTTGGTGCTTTAAATAATATGTTCCACTGATGTTTTTAGTAATGTTCATGTTTAACTGGTCTAGAATTTTCTTTTTTCTGAATATGGTATTGTTTTCTTGGTTTTGTATCTTTTAGAGCTTTAATTTGTAATATTCTTTGTTTGGGTCATGTTGATGTAGTCTAGAGGCATCATTTCTATAAAAAAAATCTCCTTGGGCTCTAGCATTTACGACATATAGATAATGCATGGTTTAGTGGAGGCATTGTGTGTGGTGTGGTCCACTTTTCATTCCTCCCAACCACATGAATGTTTAGTTTGGACCTATTTTGAATTATGTTTTGTTAGCCAACTTGATGATTCCATATTTTAAAATATTTATATAAATAAGAGGATGAGTGTGATGGATTGGTGATGAATTGGTTTTAAAGAAGATCCGTTAGATATCATGTGAAGCTTTAAAATTGGGTTGTGAACAAAGTGTGTGTGTGTGTGTGTGTGTGTGTGTGTGTGTGTGTGTGTGTGTGTGTGTGTGTGTGTGTGTGTGTTGTTTTTGTTAGACACTGGAGGCAATGAGCCAAAGGTTTATTCTAGAAATTGTAGTTCAGTGGTGGACTTCCTTTTTCTATCTTCTTTCTCAAGGTAGTGAGTCCTTTTAGGTAGTGAACCCACCCGTAGTAAGCATTCTAGCATTGAGCCACCTTTTGTAAAATTCACCTTAACTAGTGTCACCTTAAATTATGTTTTATTCATGAGAATTAACTTCTTTATGGATTTTACCATCTTAGGTTTTCCAAGTAAAAGTTGGGTGTTCATTGTGTATAATTCGTGTGTGTTCTTATTCATGATTACATTTGATTTGGTTGAGTAGATAAAGAATTAAATTATTGGATCCAAATTTGTGAAATTGATAAAAATTTTAATCTTCAATTGATTAACCCTCCCTCTTAGTTTTCTAGGACATTCAACAATTGGTATCAGAGCTTCAGTCCCTAGATAGTGACCCTAACTGCTTGGGGAGATCCAATGGTGCATAAAGTTACTATTTATACTTTTGATGGATTTGACTAAGTTTTCTAGAAAGTGAAGATGATAGGATATATAATTTATTTGAGTTACAAGACTTGGAAAGCTCTAGAGAAGAAATATATTATGCAACAAAAGGACCTACTACTCTGTATGAGATTGATGCATATGAAGAAAATGAAAGAGAAAGGTATGCCATTTTTATTACATTATCTAAAAGTGAATTAATGATGGTTGTTGCATTAGAAATTTCTTATATAAGTTTAGGAAAGTTTGAAAAAACTTCTATGAAGGGAATGATAGGGTTAAGCTAGCTAAGATGTGGACTGCTAAAGGAAGATATGAGAACTTAAGGATGGAAGAATGAGAAGACATAGAAAGCTACTTTCAAAAAATTAACGATGTTGTAAATGAGATCAAAAATCTTGGCAGCATTCTAGATGATAAGGATGTGATAGAGAAAATTTTGAGGACTCTACCAAAAAGCTACCATGACAAGGTGTCAGCAATTGAAGAGACTTGTGATGCAAAAAAAATCACTAGAGAATAGTTGTTTGGCCCTTTGAGCACATTCAAAATGAGCAAGTTTAGAAAAGACAAACTCAGATCTGAGACTGCTTTCAAAGAGACAGTGGTTGATGAAGAACTTGCTAATGAAAGCATAGATGAAGCAGAAGAAAAAAATTTAAGGAGGCTAAAGAAAGGAATCGATAATTATAAAGGTATCATACCTCATAATTTTTTTAGGTGTGGAAAGGTTGGTCATATTGGTACTAGATTTTAAGAAAAAAAAACAAAAACAAAACTAAAATTCAATAAGAATGCCTATTATGTCAATCAAGATGATAGTGTCTTAGATGATGAACCAAAAGAAGGTGACTATTTATTTTATGTTAAATAAGTTAAACCTAAACCTAAAGCTAGTAATGTAACATCTCTATAAATTACTACTAAAATTGTTTCTACTACAAAGAGTGAATGGTTGATTGACAGTGGTTTCTCTAATCATATGACCAGTGATAAAAGTAAGTTTGTGAAACTTGAAAACTATGATGGTGGATCTGTTAGATTTGGAGATAATTAGACTACACTAATTGTTGGAATAGGTTCTATTACTATTGCTGAGAGACTATATACACCTAAAATTGGTCAAAGCAATTCAAAGAAAAAATCAATCAAATACAAGTCATTTTGAATTAATTAAAATCAATAAATTAAATAACTAGGTAGTTAAAATTAATTATTTAATTACATAGTTCATCAATTGATTAAATTCAATTTAATAAATCAAATCATGGCTAAAGTGATTCATTCTTTTAAATTAATTAAATCCTAATATCCCCCACACCCCACCACTACATGATCAAAAATCAATCAACCAATGAGAAAAGAGGAAAGCAAACACATGGATCACCAAAAGGCTTTGTTAACTTGACCACTCAATCATAAGGATCAATATTGTCCACTCAAAGGGGACACATCATTAACCCTCAACCTCAACCATGATTTGACTATGGTTATCTAAACTTACCCCTTACATCTAGGGAAATCCTATAAGTAGTAAGCATTCTTAGTGAAAATAATCTACTTTCATAATCCAAAATCCACTTTCATCCCAAATTCATCCAATTTCATTCAATAATAATAGTTATAGTTCATTTGCATCCATTATCTTTGGAGGAAAATTGATAATTGCATTTAGTAACATCATAAATGGTAAATTATCATGAAGTTCTAGGAGGATTTGAGCATGGAGATTTGCTTAATTTGCATCAATCAACTTGGTTTTGCATCAATTCATCATCTTAAATCAATAATATTCTAATTATAGGAGTTGTCACTTTCGAATTACTTTGAAGCTAAGAGAATTCTTTTAGCCCTTTTAGCTAGAGATCCATGAGTCACTCTCAATCATTTCAATTTGAATGTCAGTTAGTATAGAGCTATTGAATTCAAATTGATATTGTGATTGAACTAATGTTTCATGTGGGTTTTTAAGTTGCAGGTTTACACACACACCAAATTGTGTCCAATTGTGTGTGTGTGTGTGTGTGTGTGTGTGTGTGTGTGTGTGTGTGTGTGTGTGTGTGTAAACTTGCATGAAACATTAATTCAATCTAAATTCAAAATACCTATACTTAAGTTAAAATTCAAATTGAAAAGATTGAGAGTATCTCATGGATCTCTAGCTAAATGGACTAAAGTAATACTCTCAGTTGCAAAGCAATCCTAAAGTCACAACTCCTATAATAATAAATATTAATGATATAAGATGATGAATTAGAGAAAAACTAAGTTGATTGATGAAAATTAAGCTAATCTCCATGCTCAAATCCTCCTAGAACTTCATGAGAATTTTCCATTTATGATGTTACTAAATGTAATTATCAATTTTCCTCCAAAGATAGTGGATGCAAATAAAATATAACTATGATTCTTGAATGAAATTGGATGAATTCGGGATGAAAGTGGATTTTGAATTATGAAAGTAGATTATTTCCACTAAGAATGCTTACTACTTATAGGATTTCCCAGGTGTAGGGAGTAAGTTTAGATAGTTATAGTCAAATCATGGTTGAGGTTAAGGGTTAAAGATGTGTCCCCTTTGAGTGGACAAGATTGATCCTTATGACTCAGTGATCAAGATAGCAAAGCCTTTTGGTGATCCATGTATTTTCTTTCCTCTTTTCCCATTGGTTGATTGATTTTTTGTCATGTAGTGGTGGGTGAGGGATATTAGGATTTAATTAATTAAAAATAATTAATTACTTTAGCCATGATTTGATTTATTAAATTTAATTTAATCAATTGATGAACTATGTAATTAATTGATTAATTCAATTACCTAGTTATTGTTATGATTAGGAAGCACTGAGAGGGGAGGGGTGACTCGGTGCAGTACTATCTTTAAAATTAATAAACCAAAGCCACAAATTAATTCCATATATAACCAAAAGTAAATTGAACAAGATAAATAGTATCAACATCAGAACACCATGATTTTTTATCAAGGAAAACCTGGTTAAGGGTAAAACCCCGGTGGGGATGATAACCACAAATATCTCACTACTATAGTAATAAGTACCCTATTAAAGGTACAATTACATGAGAGGGGAATGCACATGCATTCAGTCTTATATCCTAGAGCACAGTGCTTAATTATAAGACACTAATCTTACCCTCAGTCAGGATCACTGATCAAATACAGATTATAATATAGAAAGGACTTACAGTCCCAAAAATGAACTAATTAGTAGCATCAACAATGCCAATATAGTTCCAATGAGGCTCCAAAGATATTATAAACTGCCAATCTTTACATCAATATCACTTGCACATCATAACATCAACATACACATATCTTTGCATCAAAAACTTGATCTTATATACTCGATCATAGGCCCATAACATTAACTTGGTTAGCTCTAATGTGAGAATATGAAACACGTACCTCCTTGAAGAAAAACATGGACCAAAACTCAATGTTGACTTGTACCAATCAAAAGTTACCGTGTAGGAGGTCATCCCAAACTAGATCTTTCGTCCAACTGATCAGATCATCAATCTAATAGGATCGCTGATCAGTACAATATGCATAAGATAATTCTCTTTCAACATGATACTCAATGAATCCTATATCCATCAACCAGTATCATAAAAACTTGTGATCATAGGATTAGATATATCATGATATCTTCTCTTAATCTCTAGCTTCACAACATCTAATACTTTGAACTCTATTTGTACCGTCTTGATCTCTAAACTTGTACCCTTAATTCTTCTCCATACCTAGTTGTTTTCATCATCAAAAATTTTGGTAGGAAAAGTATATTGAAAGTGACCAATATTAAAGTATATAGTTTCCATCAATGAAAACATACCATGCATTACTAGTTGGATCTTGCCAATAATTTTCCTCTTTGGCATTGATGGCAACACTTTGTGAAAAATGGCTAAGTGTCCATCCCAAAATGTCAAGTCTCAAAAACATCTTAAAAAATAGAACTCCCCCTAAGATAAGTATTCATTTTTCACACAACTCTTCTCCCCCTTTGATATTAATGGAAAAGGCAGTCAAAAAATATAAAAATCTCTACATATATACAAGTGATGAAGGCATACTCACATAAGCTTGAAAACGTCTTAAAAACTATCCTTGAAGTGAAAAGATATGTGTTCAAAGTCTTTCTCAAGTTGTCCAGGATCTGAATCTTCCCACACAACACATAACTTGTTTCCTCAACATGAATAATATTAGGTTGGGGTGGAGAACTTCTCATAATTTTTGCCTCTCCAAGACTCCTTTCTAAGATATCCAACTTGGTAACAATGAGGTTCCTTAGTTTAGTGAATCTTCCAAGAACTCTTCATCTCTCAACCTCCAAGACATTAATCTTATCATTCAACTTGAAAAATTCAACCATATAATCAGAAGCAAATCCCTTCGATGAATCAAAGGCATTTTCTCTATCAGCTAGTATATTCTCGCTATCCTTAATAGACTTGTCAACATATTCAACTTTTAAAAATGGATCAATACATAATTTAATAATTTTTCTTCCTTCCTCAATACTCCTTTTTATTTGAACAATTCCAGCATCTAAAGAAGATCTACTCTTAGCAAGTAGTGAACACAAATGATGAAATATCTTCATAGAAAACTCCTTCTATACTTTATCTTCTGCAATCTTCTCCAAGGATTCAAATTGAACATAAAAAGTATTCAAAATCTCTTCAATTCAGTCAGGTGTAAAATTACCTTGATTTACTTGTGCATTAGGAATTACTTTACCAAGAACTTCAACTGCCCTAAATAGTAGTCTATTGGTCTTCTCCCTTTTGCTCATAGATTTGGCATGAAATTTTTCTTGTGCCAAAACTAAAACTTTCATCAATTCATTTTCTTCCATAGTATCCAAATCTATTGTACCATGTAAATCAAATAATTCAAGGGATTCAAATGAATCCCTTGCCAACAATGCTTCTGACTTACCAAAAGATAGATCGGTTCCAATCTGAATTTTCTCTATCTCTTTCAGTTCTCCCTTCTATCTTCTCCAAAAGAGACTTTAGCTTTCCTTTTGTGCTCTTATTTTCTTTCCTCTAATCTTACTGCTTCAACAGATATGTCATTTTCTCTTTATTTATATACTATGGTGACCTCTGTATCCATAATAACAACATCAATATATTCATTTTCCTCCTTTACTAGTTCAACTTCAATCTCAATAGGCTCATCAACTGAATATCCTTTACCCAAAATAATATCATTCAATATACTATCAACACATAGTGATTCATACTGCTCATAAATGTTGTAATATCCCAATTCTTCCAATTTACAGTGAATGTATGCACTAATATCTTCTACATGTGAAAATTTGTATGGAACATGGGAAAATGTGCCTTTGAGATCATCTTCCATAGATTTATATGGGTATAATTTGAATTCATATCTTGGTTTCTCAAGAACATTAACTATCTTTGGAGTATCCATAACTTAATTGATGAATTTAACAATATTTTGCTGAGATAAATACCTTTTAACTTTATACTACGATTTGCACTTGAAACCAGTCAATAGCTCAAATAGCTGCTGAATCTCCTTCTACACAGGTTCTCACTTGATCTCCATAAATTAAAGTGTTAAATGAAGTCTCAAAACACCTTTGTATCATTCAATTTTGATTAGATTTCTTCTTTAAATGTTGTCTATACCCTAACCTTCCATAAAGATGATAAAACCAGTGATAGGTAAATCTTCCTGTAATCATCAATTTGATTATGAAACCTTTTGCTATCTCAATCATAACTTTTCTGAACTGTTCTTCAACTAAAACTTTCATCATAGTTAATACTTCTTTAATCCATGAGGTGTCATAGGATTTTCTGATGAAAATTGCCCCTTAGGTCTAATAACCTAATTCACTGATGATGAAGGATCCACACCAGAATCTGGTGTGATCTGACCTAATAAATCAATCTACTCTTTCCTTACCCATGTCTTCTCCATTTTCTTTTGGGTTTCATTAATTAGCATAGGATTCTTTCCTTTGTCATCAGACTCATTATTCTCTTTTCTTGCATTGTTAGATCTGCAATATCGAGCAATATGTACTTCTTTCTTACAGTTAAAGAATGTTTTGATTCTTCTTTCATTAGTGTTACTTCTTACATTATTTCTTCTAATAGATCCATTCATTCTCATCCTAGAAATGTTATATCTACAATTTCTATCTATATGACCAGAATTATTTCATTTGTAACATATTACACTTGAATTTACATACCTCTAATCTACTAAGTTATTCTTCAATTTGCATCATTTTTTTGTGTATCCAAGGTTGTTGCATTTAAAGTAGGTATTTTTTTGTTTATTTATAGGATTGTTTATTTTGGTTTTGCATTCATTTAAATTATGTCCATACTTGTAGCAAGTGAAACAATAACCAGAAAATGTGTTATTCTTTATTCTGCACTCCTTCGCTCTATACCCAAATTTGTTGCAAGTAAAACATTTTCCATTGAACTTTTGTATCTTAGATTCTCCTTCTTTGTATCTAAATAATTTCTTTCATGTGTATTTCCTAAGCTTTCACCTTTCTCAAATCCAAGTCCTTTATTTTCTCTAGGTGCCCTCTGACTAGTAATTTTCTCATCAAGCTTCACAGAGATAGATCTAAATTTTTCTTGAATCTCTCTGGCCTCAACTAGATCTCTTCTGATTGTTTCATTAACACTTTCCAATTCTTTCTCATTATGTCTAGATTCTTCAAGGAAAACTTGCAATTGTCCAACTTCATTGTTAAGCTTGTAGCATTCTTTAGTTTTATCCTTCAATGATTGCTCAACTATCTTCTTTGCTTCCATTTCTTTAGTCATTTTGATTTCCATGGCTTCCATCTCATTCTTAATATTATCTCTTTCCTTTACAATCATATCAAACTCTTTAGGTTTGTTTTCTCTAGTAGATGCAGAGTCACTGCCTTTCAAAGATAACTAATCCACAAGGTCCTTCCTTTTGCCTCAGGACTACTTTAATTGTTCCTTAAAATTGACAATGAATTTATCATCCTTTTTAAAATTTTCTTCCAAATCAATAATGCAAGTGTTTGATTTATCCAGATCTTCAAGTGCATTCAAAATTTTCTTCTAAGTACTACTATATGCTTCCATTGGGATCTTCCTCAAGTTGTTAAACATTCTCCATGGAACTGGGATCTAATTCCAATTATTAGAGTTAGGAAGCACCAAGAGAGGGGGTGAATTGGTGTAGAAGTATCTTTAAACTTAATAAACCAAAATTGACAATTTAATTCCACAAATAACCAAAATTAACCTGAACAATATAAATAGTATCAATATCAGAACACCATGATTTATTATCAAGGAAAACCTGGTTAAGGGAAAAACCTCAGTGGTGATGATGCCCACAAATATCTCACTATTGTAGTTTTAAATACACTATTAAAGGTATAAGTACATAAGAGGGGAATGCAGATGCATTCAAGCTTAAAGCCTAGAGCACATTGCTCAATTACAAAACACTAATCTGACCCTTATTCGGGTTCACTAATCAAATACAGATTATAATATAGAAATAATTTAGAGCCCCAAAACTAAACTGACTGGTAGCATCAATAATGCCAATACAATTCCAATGAGGCTCCAAAGATATTATAAACTACCAATCTTTACATAAATATCGCTTGCATATCATAACATCAACATCCATATATCTTCACATCAAAAACTTGAACTTATATACTCGATCATAGGCCCATAACATTAACTTGGTCGGCTCTAATGTAAGAATATGAAATTCGTACCTCCTTGAAGAAAAACATGGACTAAAACTCAATGCTAACTTTTACCAATCAAAATTTTCTATGTAGTGTATGTGGTAAAATTGGCCTTGTTATTCAACCATACACTTCAATATAGTCCTTGTTCATCAGCCACAAATAGAAGTGAATATGAGTTATTCATCATGCATGCCTGTATGAATTGACATGTTGCCTTCTATCTAGATGGGGTTTCAAAATAGCTCTCAGAATGAGATTCTCACAATCATAGACCGATCTAAGAATGAAGGATTTTTCTCCATGAATGCAATGTAAATGCAAGATTATTCTAAGAATTGAAAGATGCAAGATTAATCTAAGACATGATTTCAATGCAATTATTCTAAGCAATTGAAATTATTCTATTGCAAATGAAATCTTTTAACTAGAAATGAGATGATAAAATGTAGCAACAATTTTTTATTCTAATAATGCATAAAAAGATTGGGATTTTGAATGAGGAATGGGAGTTCTTTTATAGACTCAGAGGTGATTAGAATAGAAAGTTTCCTTTTTGAAATAAAACAGATAGAAAAGCCAGTTTAAAATAGAAAGCTTTCTTTAAAAGAAAACAATAAATTGTTTTCCCTTTGCTTTAACTATTTTCTTTCTTTGATTTTAATTGTTTTCTTTCTCTTTAAAGCACAGTTAATTCAAAACTTCTATTTCTGAACTGAAGAGAAGATTTTTGAGAGAATATTTAATTAAATAAATAGAATATGACCTCATAAATGTGTTTTTCTCAATTATTTAAATAATTAAATTCAATTATTGAAATGAGGATATTTATTTAATTCCTTTTTCATGTGTTTTAGCTAAAAGGGGTGAATTTAATTTAATTAAAGTGCTAGGACTTTATAATTAAATTAATTCAATCATAGGGTTTGTTTAGCCAATAGATATTTAGGAATTAAATATAATGCAGATTTAGGATTTTCTGCATTTGACACTCAGGTCGAGTAGAGTCAGCCAAAACTTAGAATTGCCTAGTACAATAGGACTTTGATGATTCAGAAGAATGACAAATGCAACAAAATTGGTTAGGGTTGCAAGATGCCAATTTTGGGGTGTTACATGTAGGAGGCCAACCCAAACTAGATCTACCATCCAACTGATCAGCTCATCGATCTTATAGGATCATTGATCGATCCAATATACATAAGATAATTCTTTGCCAACCTGATACTCAATGAATCCTATCTTCATCAACTAGTATCATAAAAACTTGCGATCATAGGATAAGATATACCATGATGTCTTCTCTTAATCTCCAGCTTCACAACATCTGATATTTTGAACTTTGTTTGTACTGTCTTGATCTCTGAACTAGTATCCTTAACTGTTCTCCATACTTAATTATTTTCATCATCAAAACTTTTGGTAGGAAAAGTATATTACAAGTGACAAAGAGTAAATTATATAGTTTTCATCAAAGACAACATACCATGTATTACCAGTTGGCTCGCACCAATAATTATTTAATTTATTGATTTTAATTCATTGAAAATGGCTTGTATTTGATTAATTTTTACTTTGACTTGCTTTGAAAAATTTTAGGTGTATCCAAATGCCCCTCTTTGAATCAAGGTGTGAAGCACATTGGTTCAAATAATACCTGATGTCTGATACCTAAGTTGATGTCTGATTTGATGTTAAGATGCAGATTTTGATGATGTAATGTTTGATTTTGATCATATTGTCCCACTCATATGATGTTGATGATGGAAATGTCTTGATATGAATCCCTAATATGATGATGATGTCTCAATTTAGAAAATTTGAAAATTTTATGTTTAAAGTCCCTGATTTTGAAAAATTTTCTTTGTAGCGATAGTATGCCCCCTTGGAATTTAAATCAAAATGATTTTAAGATTATTATGAATTTTTAAAAAATTGGTGATTTTGTATGAATTTATACATTTCAATTTAAATCCTGAAAATATTTTGAGTCCCTGATGAGAGATATGCCCTTGGTGAAGATATTGGATTAAAATATGCCTTAGTTGAATCAAGTCAACATTTCTCAATGTGAATTTTTATGTCTGATAATAGGATATGATGTCTTGACCTCATGATCTAGAGAGTCAAAGGTAGATGTGCTCGCCAAGATTGATAGAAATCTCAATTGAGTGGATATGATAGGATAATTTGGTTGATGATTGAATGCTTAGGATGATCAATAGATGATTGAGTGATTGGTGTTAGATTTGACATGCTTACTTTGATGTCTTGAAAATATAGGGTCCATTATATGCTCAGATGATATAGGATCAAGGACTGGTGGAAGATTAGGGCCATCTATAGGTGGTGCAGATGTAGGTGGGACAAGTACAAGTGGAACATTGATGATGAGACCTACAGAGTTAGCAGGCATCCATGCCTAGATCTTATTGGTGATATCATATTTTGATGATGGACATATGTATCTATCTCTTGATGTTACTGGGGGACTTTTTGATGTATCTTGGTGTGGACATTTGATTACCTTACCCCCCTTTTGATACTGATTACTTATTCTCCTTTGATGTCATTATACATTGTAATGGTTTTAGTGATATGTGACGATGCCATGAGACATTAGATGGATGCATTTTTATATGATAAAATCTATATGCATGTTTTTGAGTTTTTCTATGTAGTATGTATGGATGCATTTACTTACTTTTTTGTTAATGTATGAATGTTTATATATATATATATATATATGTAAGCTCCAAAGTGTGCTTGCACAATTCCCAAGATAAGACTTAGTTTTCCCTAGCCTAATACAAGATCCTAACTCCACTATAGGATCTCCCTAAATCAATAGACACTCTTTCTAATACCTCACCTAACTCTTCTCTAAGAGTTACAATAATTGCGCTTTCACCTTGGATGACAACTATCTTAGTTTTGTCTCAATGCTTCAAAAGACTTGAAGAAACTAATGCAAATTTCTCCATGCTAAAAGGAGATGTGGGCACTTTTTATTTCCTCCTTACTCCCAAACAACTCAAAATCCATAGGTTTTCCCACTTCAAATAGTCGAGTTCACAACTTGTCTTCAAACTGTCCAATTAGGCCTAATGGCTCTATTAGCCCTATCCAGAGGGTTTTTCTGGAATAACTTGAAAAACTCACACACAACCCCCAAAAATATTTAGGGATCTAGATACCATTTTTGGATACCTAAAGTATTTCTAACTTCTTAGGTCCCCAACTTGTCCATACAACACTATCCTAGAAAGTAGGGCTTTTAGGCCTATTTTGGTGCATTACTAGGAATGGTCTGATTTCTCCTCATAAATCAATCCAGTTGGATTGGCACAACTCTAAAATCAAACCTAGGGACTCATAAGACCCTAAAAACACTCTGACATTACCTGGTTCAATTCTCTATCTCATTCCCTTGTCTTTGCAATAGGTTTCTAACCTCTCATGCACCTAACCGGGTTGTCCTAACTCGCCTAGGGCATGAGTGTTAAAATAGCTCCACTCATCTCCTAAACTCCTACCTCTATATACAGAATTTAAAAAGGCTCCACTGTGAGATTCATCAACCCTTTTAAGGTTTCCATGGTTGAATCTCAAGTGGGAGCCATGAAAACAAAAATTGACTAAAAGACACTAGCAAACTACCTAGTTTGCAATTATTTTCCTACCACTCGAATATTAACTCAAAAGAACTAAAAAACTAAAAGGAAAAGTCTTAAATCACACCCCTCTACATGAATCAATAGTTTTATCTTATGATTCAATCCATAAACAAACTCTGTAACACCAAATTCTTGAAAAATACACTAACTCAGAATTGCAGTCCCTTTTGCTATTCAAAAACTTGCTTACAAAAACTCTCTCCTTATTATTCGAGCCTCAAAGTGTCTTATATTCCATCCTCTACCATTCTAGGCCATTTGAAATCAATTCCCACTCCTAAATTTGTGGGGATCCTATGTTGTCGATTTGCATGCAACATTTGCAATTTCTTACAAATGTTGTCATGACAACTTTTTTGCATCCTTTGCATTACTATGCCAACTAGAATATAGGGCCTCTAGGCTATATATTTATATGAACTAACCTATTTAATGACCTCAAAGTATCTTTTACATCCTTCATGGGTCTAGAACACATTGTGAACCCAAATCCCACTATTAGACCAACTAGGCCTAAACTAACAAAAACAACTAACAAAGACTAATTGGTGACCTTAGTACTAACACTAACTCACCTAGTCCACATGAACTACTAAGGCCTCAAAGGAAAAATACATCTCTGACTTGGCTAAGGTCAGATACAAGCCAAAAACTTCTAAGGCTTGAGGATTTCCTAGGTGCTCCTGCACCATCCTCCCCTAAACAAAAGACTTCAATCCTCCCTTGGATTGAGTAAGTTGGTGTCAACCCCCAACTTCTTAAACTCACTTTCCTTGATCCATACTTCATCTGCATCCAATTTTCCTTTCCATTTGATCAATTTTTCCTTATACTCCTTCTTCCTGGTCTTCATGTAAACTCTAGAATCTAGAATACTCTCTGCTTGTTTGATTGGTGTAGATGGAAAGTGTAGTTATTCAACCTCCTATATGAATTCATTCAAACTTTGATCAGCATCAGGGATTGGGCCTTTATATAGTACCAAGTCTGTAACATTGAATATTGGTGATAAACCCAAATCCTCTGGAAGTTACAACTTGTAAGCATTGGCTCCATACTTGTCTAGGATGACACATGGACCAATTCTCCTCATCTGAAGCTTGTGAGGTGTTCCTTTCTAAAGTCTTTCTTTATTGAGATGAACCATCACTAAATCTCCAATCTTGAATTGGAAATCCCTTCTTCTCTCATCCACTTTGGTCTTGATTTTCTCTGTATTCTCAGTGAGAGTCTTCCTAATTCTCTGTATTCTCAGTGAGAGTCTTCCTAACTATGTCATGGAATTATTGCATAGCATATGAAAAATCCTTAGCATATCCACTACCTCTAGCTCCATCTTTAAGGTCTCTCAATTCATGAATGCCTCTAGGTTGGATGCCATATACAATCTCAAAAGGGATTTTCCCTATGGTTATATTAACAGTATCATTATAATCATATTCTTCTTGTGCAATGAGTTGGTCCCATGTCTGACCATACTCCTTTGTCAAACACCTTAGGAGATTACCAAGGCTACTATTTACTACCTCTATCTGACCATCTAACTAAGGATGGTGGGTAGATCCAAAAGATAAGTTGGTGCCCAACTTTTGCCAAAGATTCTTCCAAAAGTGGCTCATAAACTTGGTGTCTCTATCAGACACTACACTCACCGGTAAACCATGAATCCTAACAAATTCCTTGAAGAATAAAGAAGCTATTTGACTAGCATCATTCATTGTCTTGTATGGCACAAAGTGAGCCATCTTACTAAATCTATCTACAATCACATAGATACTATCCATTCCTTGTCTAGTCTTGGGTAGACCTACCATAAAGTCCATGCTTAAACATTCCCATGGCCTAGTTGGAATGGGTAAGGGCTGATATAGGCCTACATTTGTAGATGTTCTGTGGGCCTTCTGACAGATAACACATCCCTCAACATATGTCTTCACATCCAAGTTCATCTTGGGCCAAAAATAGAATCTTTGGACTAACTCCTCAGTTTTATTAATCCCAAAATGGCCACTAGGTTCACCATTGTGTTTCTCTTGTATGAGATTCATTTTTATTGACCCCCTAGGGACACACAACTGACCCCCTTTAAATAATAGACTAGACTACAAAGTTTATTCAGAGTATTGACTATGAAATTCATTTTTATACTCTTGACATACCTTGTAGATGTCTGCAAAGTCCTCATCTTCTTCATACATATCATTGAAGTTGTCAATTCCCATACTCTGCAGTTGAATCTCCTAAATGGCCAATGCTCTCTTACTCAGAGCATCTGCAACTTTATTTTGCGACCCT
Source organism: Thuja plicata (assembly GCA_018584345.1). Lineage (NCBI taxonomy): Eukaryota > Viridiplantae > Streptophyta > Pinopsida > Cupressales > Cupressaceae > Thuja > Thuja plicata. The sequence continues at coordinate 7,147,084 of MU227940.1, read as the reverse complement.
TTCTTGTGTTTGATGTTGAATGTATATGCTTGTAGGTATTCAACCCACTTCATGTGCTTATGACTCAAATTGTCTTGTGAGTTCAAGAAACTCAATGCTTGGCTGTCAGAATAGAGTATAAACTCCTTTGGTAATAGGTAATGCCTCCATTTTCTCAATTATTGGACTAGAGCATACATCTCTAGGCCATAAGAAGAATATTTCTTCTTATCTTCACTCAACTTCTCTGAATGGAAAGCCATTGGTCTTCCCTCCTGACTTAGGACTGCTCCAATTGCCACATTGCTGGCATCACACTCCACTATGAAGAATTTTTCAAATCTTGGCAACACCAAAATTGGTTGGGTTGCTATCTTATTTTTCAATAACTCAAAGCCATTATTAGCTTGCTCATTCCAAAAAAATTTGGTCTTCATGCATTCCTCAATTGTATCTAACATAGGAGCACATATTGCACTAAACTACTTAATAAACTTCCTATAGTATTGTGCAAGACCATGAAAACTCCTTACCTCAGTGCTTGTCCTTGGAGTAGGCCAGTTGATGATGGCCTCAACTTTGCTTGGATCCATTTTTAAGTTACCTTGTGACAGTACAAAACCAATGTACACCAACTCTATCTTGATGAATTCACACTTTTCTAAGTTGATCATCAACTTCTCCTCCTGCAGCTTCTTGAATACCATCTCCAAGTGTTTGAGGTGATCTTCTCTTATTCTACTAAAGATGAGTATGTCATCCAAGTACACTACTATAAACTTCCCAATGTATTCTTTCATTACCTCATTCATCAACCTCATAAAGGTTGATGGAGAATTTGATAGGCCAAATGGCATGAAAATCCATTCATATAGTCCCTTAGTAGTTTTGAAGGTTTTCTTCCACTCATCTCCTTCATTCACCCTTATCTGGTGGTAACCACTTTTTAAGTCTATCTTTGTAAAGTATCTAACCCCTCCTAGACAGTCCATTAGGTCTTCTATCCTAGGGATAGGGAACATATACCTAATGGTAATCCTAGTGATTTCTCTGGAGTCTATACATAACCTCCAAGTTCCCCCTTTCTTAGGTGCTAGGACTGTGGGTACGGCACAAGGGCTAATGCTCTTTCTTATAAGGCCTTGCTCTAATAGTTCTTGGATTTGTCTAGCAATCTCCTCATTCTGTTGGGGATTCATTTTATAGGTTTCTTTATTGAGTAGGGTAGCTCTAGGGATTAGTTCTGTTTGGTGGCTTAATGACCTCTTAGGTGGTAAGGTTGTTGGCTTCCCATCACTCACTATCCCTTGATACTTGACTAGCATCTCTTGAACTTCTTTGGGTAACTCTGTCTTCTTCTCTGATTTATCTGCAACTTCTTTTGGCTTCAACACTAGTGCAAAGCCAACTCCTTCCCCTTCTTCCAAAGCTTCTAAAAACTCTTTCTCACTCACCATAAGGACAATGGGACTAGTAGACTTCACCTCTGCATCTACCAATAGTGACTGGATTTTGTATGTCACATTGTCTTTCTTGAAGGTGTAAGATTTTTTCACTCCATTGTGCATAACCATTTTGTAAAATTTCCATGGTCTACCTAGGAGCAAGTGACATGCATCCATAGGTAAGACATCACACAAAACTTTATCTTTATATCTCCCAATGGATAATTCCACCCAAGCTTGTTCATTAACTAGGACATGTTGTCCTTTGTTAAGCCATGTAACTTTATAATGGTTGGTGTGGGGTATCCTTGTCATGTTTAGCTTACTAACTGCCTCCTCTGACACTATGTTTTTAGTTGATCCCGAGTCTATGATGACTCTACACATCTTTCCCATCATTTTACACTTCACTCTAAAGAGTTCTCTCCTCTGACTGCTTTCTTCCTTCACTGGTTATTTTATGAGATTTCTCCTCATCATAAGGTTTTCTCCCTCCTCTGACTCCAATGGTACTTTAGGGTTCTTATTCCCACTTGTCTCTTCATGAACATAGTTCACTCTTTTGTCTCCTCCTTGTGAAGTACTTCCCTTCTCTGGACACCTATATGCAGGATGTCCTAACTGGTTACAGTGATAACATTTCATGTTAGAAAAATAGTTGCCTCTTCCTTGGCCACTGCCTCTTCCTCTATTGTTTGAGTTCCTTCCTTTATTTGAACTTCCCCTATTGAGGTTCCCTTCATGTTGTTTAGTGAGCTTAGTCTCTAATTGTCCTTCAGATTCAAAGCTTCTTCCTCCATAACCACTTCTTTGTCCTCTAGCATCTCTTCCTCTACCTCTTCCTCTAGAAGTATTGGAGTATTTTTTCTTCTTCAACTTATCCTCCACCTTAATAGCAATTTGGTGGCACTTCTGAACTATATCAAGATTTAAAAGACTCATCTCATCTTGAATGGTCCATTTGAGGCCATTAAGATACCTTGCAACCTTCACTTTTTCATCTTCAGCTACTCTTGACCTCATACAAAGTCTTTGAAACTTTTTAGTGTATGAGTTGACATCTAGGTCCTTCTTCCTTAGACCTTGTCTTCTCTTATGGAGTTGGATTTCGTAATTCTCAGGGATATAAGCTTCTCTTACTTTTGCTACCATAGCTCTCCATGAATAAATGAGCTTCTTACCTTCCTTCTCTCTCTCATCTTGAATGAAATTCCACCAAGTGAGTGTTGATCCTCTCAACCTAGCTTTTGCAACCTTGACCTTTTGAGCCTCAATGATGCCATCACACTCAAAATGGTTTTCTAAGCCCTCTATCCAATCAAGAGCTACTTCTGGTTCCATTTTTGCACTGAAAATGGGAACTCCTTCCAATGCTTTTCCACTCATAGCTTTTAGATCTTTAAAGAATGGTTCTTGTTCACTGACAGGGTCAACTTCAGGGACTTGATCTTCAATGGCAAGGTCTTTGCCTTTCCCTCCAACCTTATCTAACAATTCATCTACCTTCACATCAACTTCATCAAATGTTTTCTCAAGTTGAGCCAACCTATCTTGGAGTAACCTATTCTCCTCCTCTTTTTCATCCACCTTCTTTTCTAATTCAGTATTAGTCACCATTTTTTACTCTCCAATGGATTCATTTGGTTGTAACATTAACCACAAGCCTAATCAAAGAGGCTCTGATACCAATTTGATAGATGTAAGCTCCAAAGTTTGCTTGCACAATTCCCAAGACATGACTTAGTTTTCCCTAGCCCAATACAGGATCCTAACTTGACTATATGATCTCCCTAATTCAATATACACTCTATCTAAGACCTCACCTAACTCTTCTCTAAGAGTTAAAATAGTTGTGCTTTCACCTTGGATGACAACTATCTTAGTTTTGTCTCAATGCTTCAAAAGACTTGAAGAAACTAATGCAAATTTCTCCATTCCAACATACTCCATGCTACAAGGGCAATGTGGGCACTTGTTATTTCCTCCTTACTCCCAAACAACTCAAAATCCATAGGTTTTCCCACTTCAAATAGTCGAGTTCACAACTTGTCTTCAAACTGTCCAATTAGGCCTAATGGCTCTATTAGCCCTATCCAGAGGGTTTTTCTAGAATAACTTGAAAAACTCACACATAACCCCCAAAACTATTTAGGGATCTAGATACCCTTTTTGGAGACCTAAATTATTTATAAGGTCTTAGGTCCCCAACTTGTCCGTACAACACTATCCTATAAAGTAGGTCTTTTAGGCCTATTTTGGTGCATTACTAGCAATGGTCTGATTTCTTCTCATAAATCAATCTAGTTGGATTATCAAATCTCTAAAATAAAACCTAGGGACTCATAAGACCCTAAGAAAACTATGACATCACCTAGTTCAATTCTCCATCTCATTCCCTTATCTCTGTAATAGGTTTCTAACCTCTCATGCACCTAACCGGGCTGTCCTAACTCGCCTAGGGCATGAGTTTAAAAATAGCTTCACTCATCTCCTAAACTCCTACCCCTATATAAAGAATGTACAAATGCTCCACTATGAGATTCATCCACCCTTTTAAGTTTCTGATGGTTTAATCTCAAGTGGGAGCCATGAAAACAAAAACTGACTAAAAGACACCAGCAAACTACCTAGTTTGCAATTATTTTCCTACCACTTGAAGATTAACTCAAAAGAACTAACACACTAAAAGGAAAATTCTTAAATCGCACCCCTCTACATGAATCAATAGTTGGATCTTATGATTCAATCCATAAACAAGCTCTGTAACACCAAATGCTCAAAAAATACACTAACTCAGAATTGTAGTCCCTTTTTCTATTCAAAAACTTGCTTAAAAAAACTCTCCCCTTGGTATTCAAGCCTCAGAGTGTCTTAGATTCCATCCTCCACCATTCTAGGCCATTTTAAATCAATTCCCACTCCTACATTTGTGGGGATCCTATGTTTTCGAGTTGCATGCAACATTTGCAATTTCTTGCAAATGTTGTCATGACAACTTTTTGGCATCTTTTTACATTTACTATGCCAACTAGAATATAGGGCCTCTAGGATATGTAGTTCGATGAACTAACCCTATTTAATGACCTCAAAGCATCTTTTACATCCTTCTTGGTTCTAGAACACATTTTGAACCCAAATCCCACTTTTAGACCAATTAGGCCTAAACTAACAAAAACAACTAACAAAGACTAATTGGTGACCTTAGTACTAACACTAACTCACCTCGTCCACATGACCTACTAAGGCCTTAAAGAAAACACACATATCTGACTTGGCTGAGGTCAAATACAAGCCAAAAAATTCTAAGGCTTGAGGATTTCCTAGGTGCTCCTGCACCATTCTCCCCTAAACAAAAGACTTCAATCCTCCCTTGGATTGAGTAAGTTGGTGTCAACCCCCAACTTCTTAAACTCACTTTCCTTGATCCATACTGCATCTACATCTGATTGTCCTTTTCATTTGATCAAGTGTTCCTTATACTCCTTCTTCCTGGTCTTCTTGTGAACTCTAGAATCTAGAATGTTCTCTACTTGTTTGATTGGTGTAGATGGAAAGTATATGTATATGTATATATATATATATACATACACATACATATATATATATATATATATATGTATAGATATACATATATATACATATACATACATACATATATATACACATATCTATATATATGTACACATATCTATATATATATATATATGTATATATATCTATATATATATATATGTATATCTATACATATATATACATATATACATATATATATATAGATATGTGTGTGTGTGTGTGTGTGTGTGTGTGTGTGTGTGTGTATATATGTATGTATGTATGTATGTATATGTATGCAATTTGATGGATCTATATGATGATGCACTACTTTATGTATATGATGATGGTTTCTAATGATGTAAGTCCATGGATAGTGTTAGTGAATCTAATGATTTTTAAGTGATATACAATGCAACTAAATGATGATGAGATGTACCTAAATGATGATGGATAATGAATAATGAATACATTTAAATGGTTGTTCTATTTAATGATAATAAATGCACTTATATGAATTAAGTATGAAATGATCTTAAAATGAAAATGCAAATGAAATGCACCTAATGGATGTACTTAATGGAGAATGATATGCAATTAATATAGATGTAAATGAGATGCCTATTTTTTTGTTAAATTCCAATATATTCCATCTAAAGAAATATTTTGATGATTTGACTTGGATGACTGACCCACCCTTCCTTGGGAAATCGCATAATGATTACTAATGCAAGAATTAACCTAACATGAATGCAATGTGCAAATCCAACTAAATTGTTGCCACTTTTCAACTAATCAATTTATTTTTCAATTATCATCATTAATATTTTTGGTAGATCATTTTGAAAGTGGTACAACCCTCATTGGCTAGATTTGCGAACCATGGTGGTACGAATATTGCTTTCATCAAATTCAATGTTGAAAGTAGGTCTTGGTATTAAGATATGAATAGCCCAAATGGCCTAATTATCCTTTTACGTAAACAAACAAAGAATTAATCCCTTTCATATGTCAATGTCCTCAATGATTCTTTGATGATCATGTCTTTAGACTGATTTGCATACTTCTTTGAATTAATCCTAAAAGCAGAAAACCAAGAAAATGTCATGCTTCATCATTTCTTCTCTCATCCAAAAAACATCCTAGAGTTGCTAAAAAGACATGATGTCATAAATCAAGAAACATATATTTGAATATCTTTTCCATTTTTATTTGATCCATAGTTTCAAAAGAATTTAATCGATTTTCTCCATTTTGATTTTTTTTCAATTGATTTTGATGTTCAGAGTTTATTTTGATGTGTTGGCTTTGATTGTGGTTGAAAATTTGGATGTTTGAAATTTTATGACTTGGATTGATTTGAAAAGTTCAACTATCCTACTTCTTGATTTTGGTTATAGGTGTTTGTTTTCTTCTTGTGTCCATTTCCATGATGATCTCCTGAAGTTTGGATTTTGACAAAGATAATGGACTAAGACCATTTCCAAACCATGATAAAAGGTTTCTTGGATGAGTGTGCTATGAAAATTTGGGGGTTTATTATGATTATTTACATGGATGATTAAATGCAACTAGATATATACAAGGATGGTGGAAACGGATCAAAGATATAAAATAGCCAAATTTTAGGAATTCATTCGGAAGTGATTCTTGTCACAAGTAATTGGTTTGATAGGTTGATTGAGATGTTTAGTCTTAGGAAGGATGCATCCTGTATAAGACAACTGATAGATCATGATAGTGTCTGATGAAGATACAAGGTAGATTGATAAAGACTAATGATTGTATAACTGCAAGCTAATTGGATAGAATGTCCATTTGATTCTGATTGTGTTAAGTGCCATGTGGCAAGGAAATTTATTGTATGTTTTTAAATATTATATGATTTGTTTGGATTTTATTCTTTTTTGGAATTTTATAGTTTTTAACCAAGATCATATTTATTTTCCCCTAATGTCTAGCAAGGCATAAGGTGTTGTGAGTAGATGAATGAACTGATGGACTAGAATGGATAGGAAAATGGAGGAAGCACATAATGTGGCCCTTGGGACTATGTCCTTAAGATTACCCAAGCTAAGGGAAAGGGGAAATGGAATTATAGGCAAATGATATGGTGCATGGGGAATATTTTGTAGAACAATGGTCATGGTGTAGTGCAAGGCATGGGTGATCCAAATAAATGGACATGTCAAGTGGTCGTTAAGATCACTATCTACTTTTAATAAAATCACTATTATTAATAACCTATATATATATATATATATCAAGGCGTATATACAGATAGGATGAAGGTCAATCATGATAAGGGGTGATGGAAGACATGGAGGATGGCTATGGGAATGCTTAGGAATGGTTAGGATAAGCAAGATCATGATAAGGTAGAATGGATGCAACAATCAGATAAGCATAAGATGATAGATAGGATAATGTATATTGGTTGAAGATTATGTATAATGATAAACAAATAGGATATATGAGGCTCATGGACATTCTCAACCTTATCAAGATCAATTGTGGAAAATGGAATATGTGCATAGATAAGATAAATGATAGATAATGGATGGTGAGGGATATGATGGATAATGGAGGATATTATAGATCAGATGGAATGGATGGAATTTGCCCCCAAATCTAAAGTACAAGAGGGTGGACTATGCATGACCCCTCTTTGTCAATTTTTCATCATGTTACTTGACCAAGGCACTAAAAAAAGTGGTTTTCACCATAGGATGAATGTTTTCTCTTTACTTTTTCTTTATTTTTTTGCTTTTTTGACTTTTTGGAAGATAGTGAATGTGTGATAGGAAATGGAGGAATTTATACCTCTTACTCTCTAGATAATACCCCTTTGAAAGAGACACTATCCTAGACCATGGTGATAAATGGTATGCTCAAAGATGTTGGTAAGATGATTTTAAGTGGAGGATGTGGAGGATAAAGGTAGATGGTGCTTAAGGTTTTATGCTACAGATTGGATAAGAGGGATGGAAGGATGGAAATTAGGTTTTGGATAATGGATGGGATATTGAAAGGTTTTTTAAGGGGTAGGTGGAAGCTTTGACAAGATCAACATCGACACACACTTTGAAGGATGGTGGAATGATGAAGTAAAATAGATTGGGAAGCTTGAGATTTTGATAAAGGATAAAATATGGATTTTTGGACACAAGGAACCAAAATAGATGGAAAAGGTGATGAAATAAATGAGGTAATGAATTTTGAGACATAGAGACCCAAAATAGACTTGGAAGATGGAAAATGTTTTGATGGAGGTGTAGTGGAAGCCTTTGTTTATGTGCAAGTCTTGTAAGAGTGACTTGGGAATCTACATAGTCTAGAATTTTTATTTCCTTTGTGATGCTTTAGAACGTATTTCTTCACTGAGGGATTTAGGAACCCACATTTTCTTTGATTCTTCTTTTTTCTTGGTGGACCTTTGTGGCCTTTTGAATTTTTATTTTTTTCTTGTCATTCACATGTCGATTAGTTTGGATAGGTTGATCTTTGTACATATGTGGATTCTTGGATTTATGATTTTCATGTTTGACATCCAAATTGCTTACAAAGGTGGTGGGAGTCACAGATGGATAGGACTGATATGGAGAGTTTATATGGATAGGTGATTGGAAATTTCTCAAGTGTATGTGCCTTTGTTGACCTTGATTTTTTATAGGGTAAGTGGACAGTAAGATAGAATGGTTGGGTATGGTTAATGGAGGAACATAAGGACACAAAATAGATGGAAGGTTTGAAGTATTTAGTTTTTGGACATAGGGACCCAAAATGGATTTGGAGGATGGGGGAGGTGTATGTTTGGATTTAGATGGGGGAATATAGAACTTATGAAGGATACATGCATATTGGGTTTTATTCATGTATGAAAATTCATGATCTTTAATATTTATCTTTATATCAAGGGGTTTCTCAATAGATTTGATAAGAACAATAGGAGTGTGAGAAAAATTAGTATCATGGTGGCAATGAAGAGAAATGATAGTTTCTTGATGTAGACATGGAGGTTCATGACAAGGAGATGGTGGGATAATTTGACCTTGACATGAAAAAGGACCATTGGCCAAAGTGGAATGGATTTTGTGATCTTTCTTTTCAATAGGCTCATTGGAAATGGTGGAAGGGGTATCATTGGTAGTGATAAAAGGAATATCATGATCTTTCTTGGGAGGTGGATAAGATATAGGACTTGGAGGGATACTTTATTTTTGATATGGAGGGGTATTATCTTGGAAGAAGTGAAAGGGTATGAGGGGGTCATTGATGAGCTGAAATAACAACCTATTCTGTCCTAGTTTCTCTTGTTTCACTTGGAACTATTATAGGATTTATGGGTGTTTAAAGACTTTGATTTGAATACTTTTATGTCTTTTAAAATAATGTCTGATGAACATATGACATGTGGATTTAAATACTTTTGGGATGAAATAATTGATTTATTAAACCATTGTTATCTTTACATTATTCATTTTTGAATAATTGAAGAATAATAGGTTTCCTGCAGCCAAGTAGTTTGTTTTTCATGCAGCCATGTGATATGTACATATTAATGAAATATGAAGTTTAATAAATGTATGTAATGTGGAATGGATGTATCTCCATATTTTTGTGCTCCTAACCTCTCACTCCGGGAATATAAGAACATGGAAGAATGGTCAAGTTAACACTTAATGTGTTTCACAAGTTCTTAGACCAAGTAATTCAACGAAGAGTAGCAAAGAGGATAGCATTGAAGACTCATTGGTGGATTAACTGATTGATCCACTGTCTATCTAGAGAAATCAGTTATTTTTTAATGTAGAGAAAATATAGGGATTAGTTTTCCTATATTCTCTTCCATGGATAAGAAGAAGATTGTTTCTTTCTTGTTGAGAAAATTTCTCCTTTCTACTTTCAATGTAATAACTGCACCCATTCATTTTTTTGGTGGTGTTCAGTTAGTTAGTTAGTTAGTTAGTTACTTATTTAGTTAGTTAGTTAGTTAGTTAGTTAGTTAGTTAGTTAGTTAGTTAGTTAGTTAGTTAATTAGTTAGTTGTGAATTTTTAGTTTAAGTAAGTTTTTGAAGCCTCTTTAAAGGTTAGCTAGGAGATTAGACGGAGGTAGATTAATGATGATGTAATTATTTTCAGCAATATAGTTTTCACTATTATATATAATTAGTTATGAATAAAGCAATGGTTATTCTGAGTTTATAGTGTGTTGAAGAACTTGGATCCACTCACCCAAGGGGTCCAACTTGGTGATTGATCCTTTGCATTTTTCTATTTATTTCTAGTTGTTCAGTCACTTGTCTATTTCTACAGTCACTAGGAAACAGTTCTTGTTTTTGTTTGTGTAGCCAAAGCAGGTAGAGTAGTTTCCTTCCTGATAGACCTGAACTTGGTTTTTGTAATTGTTTTCACTTATATTCATGCTTAAGTAGTTTGTAACCAATTAGGTTTACTTTCAAGCATCTATTTTCTCTTATTACTTATCTTTCCAGTACTAGTTAGCATGACCTCAATAGAGACTTAGTACATTTATTATGCATATGCATATTAATTTCATGACCCTGGGTTGACATATTAAATGAGCCTTACCATAGGAAAGATAGTTTCTCAATTAAAATGACCAATCTGTAAGTAGAGGAGTTGAACCAAGATATTAATCAATTTGGAAAGGTCTACATTTTTGTGTCATTGCTAGGAATGGTGTCAAGCTAAGTACATATTGCAGTCATGAGTCAAATCTCTAGTTCATTTCATGTTATCTTTAGTTTGCTTTAGTCAGTAGTTTTTAAAGTTTCATTCTAGCTTAAATCATTCATAAGTTATCACCATGCATAGAAGTAGAAAAGATGCATTATGGAGATTCCTTCCTAGCTTCCCTGAAGATTAGTTAGGTGAAATTTCTTCCCCCCAAGAATAAGGAGAAGAAGAAGACATTACATATATTGGTGTTGCACAAAATTTAACCTCCTCATCATCTTCCTCAGAAGAAGAACCTGTTGGTCTAAGAATATTTGAAGATCCACTTGACCCAAATCCTTTTGCTAAATATCTTGGCTAATTTGCATATTTTCCCTCTTGTGAACCCATCCATTCAAAATCAAGTTGATAACTAGTTTCCTTTAGTGGTTTATCAACCAAGAGGTCCACCAAGGATGGAAAAAAATCCTCCTACCTTTCCATTTCCTATCACTGATCAACATGACAATAATAACCTTAAGAATATTCCTTCTTCAACTCTTTCCAATTTTTATGGCTTGGGCATAGAGGACCCTAATACATTCCTATTTGAATTTGACATCTTTTGTCAAAATTTTGACTACACCACTAATGCTCATGGGATCAAGTTATTCCCGGCCACTCTAAAAGAATCAACTCTTAGATGGTTTATGGGCTTGGGGGGTAATTTTTTGCATGATTGGGATGAGATGAAGGTAGTATTCTTGACTAAGTACAATGAATACTATAGAGGAAATGACATGAGAGGAGATGATATTTTCATAATGCATCAAAAAGAAGATGAAAGTTTTGAGGATTGCATATCAATATTTTTATTCAGCCTATAGAAGTCCACACACCATCAGTTGAATAAAGAATCAAAAAAAATTATCTTTTTGAGAGGAATCAATGATGGTTGCATTGAAGCATTAGACTTAATGGCAAGAGGAGATATCACCCAAGCAACTTGGGATGATATCAAGAAAGTATGTCACAAATATTCAAGAGAAACTATTAAAAAAAGGAAGAGGCTGTCACTCTGTTGTAGGAAAAACCAACTAGAAATGGAGTCTCAAGGATATAAATCACTCATCTACCATCAAAATTTAAAAAGGACATTATCAATAACAAGGCCACACAACTTGACACCATGAAAACCAAGAAGAAAAATGAGGAAGCATAGGTGATACTTTCTTAATATTGCCCTCACTATAGACAAAAGAAGAAGGATTGCAGATGAAAAATGGTGGCACATACCTATTGAGTTCAACCCAGTAGAAGGAGATGATGATCAATTCTTTTAAATTTCTCAAAGATGACCATGGGCTCCAAGATAAGGTATGCTACAAGACCCCTTGAATTTTAGTTGTCATTTTTCAAATTCTTTTAGTAATCAGTGGAAACCCTAGTTTAATCATAGAAATTATCATTCCCAAACTTGGAATAATCCACATCATTAGTGGTCAAACTACCAAAATCTTGCACCTCAATGGAAACCCCCTCAAGGGAATTGGCAGCAACGCCAAAATAATTAGCAACAGCTAATGAGGTATATTTATGCCATATTTTAGAATCCCTAGGATAGTTTTTGATAGTCCCTATTCTTTAATTTCATCATACTTTACTGAAAACTTATATGCTCTTTCATGCTATTACGTGGCATGTTGCCACTAAGACATCTAATCTATTTTAATGCTTTAAACATATGAACTTGGATATTAATGCTATATTACTTATGATAAATTTGTGGTTATGTTCTAATGGGTAGTTAGTTATTTAAATATGAATAACCATGTGTGTTTTGGTGAAAAATTACTTTGGATGTCTTGTTCTAACACTCAAGTGCAGAGCATAAATAGAAAATGAAGAATTGACTAGGTGAACGTGCTTGTGTGCTGGATAACCAGACTCGGTCCTGCAATAGACTCAATCGAAAGAGAAGCTAATGCAACTCAAAGTGATGGTTCCAAGAAGATCAAGGTGGAAGAAGCTAGGCGTAGACCAATTTGAGGAGATATGAAGTTCCCTGAAGAAAATCTAGGAATATGTAGGAAGCTAGATCTGTTCTTCCTCTGTCATGATAAATCTTTCCTTCTTTATGGATATCTTCTATTTCCTATTTCTAGTATATAGTTTTTCAATAATGACTCCGCCTATTCTGTATCCTAAGAAGTTAAGTTGTTAGATGTTTTTATCTTAAATAAATACCCAATCCTACATGAGAAGGAGGTAATTATCAGTTATTAAAGATATATTTTCATTTTGTTATTCTCCAACTTTCATGAATCTTTGTACTATGTTTTTCAATTTAATGATAAATGAAGTCTTAAGATTTAGTTCTGTGTAATTGATTTTTGGATACTCATCCAAGGGTGGCCACTTGGTAAGGAATCCACATTAGTTAGAATAATTTCATGTAGTTTCCTTTCCTGCATCGTGTAGTCTTGATTCTAGTGTTACATTGTTCCTGCAGCCAAAGTCGCAGGACAAGTTGTTGCTTCCTACAGCCAAAGTGGCAGAACAGTTGAAGCATTATAGTTTAAGTTTTCAAGCCTTTGCATTCCTTCAACATCTTTAATTTAGCATTTTCCTTTCCATTATTTATTTCCTGTAGCCTTAGATTAAGCTTTCCTTTCAAAGAATTTGTTTCCAGTAGCAACTATAGAAAAGTGTGGTCTAAGTTAGCCTTCAGTGCATGTATCTTGTTGGCCCGTTTCAAGTAATATGTCCTAGGTTGATAAATTAAATGGGTTTTTATAAGGAGGATATCTACTTGGTAGGATGTCCAATCCCTGAGTCTTGGTGAAATCCTAGTTTATGAATCCTTTTTAAAAGCCGATCATTTTTGGTGTTATTTTCGGGGATGGTGTCGAGCTGAGTTCAAACTTAGCCATTCATAGAATTTGCTTTTGCTTATGTTTTCATCTCCTACATTGAGTAGAATATATTTCACTTTGAGATTCACCCCAAACCTGCACAACTCCATGCTAGTTGCATGCATAGAAGAAGAAGAATAGACACTCTAGGAAGGTACTTTAAAAATCAACCCAACAATCAATTCAGAGAAATATTTGTACCATTAGAAGAAGAGGCTAGTTTGTTGAGGTTATTATAGACCTTCCTGAAACCATAACATCATCTTCATCCTCTAGAGGTGAACTCCTTGGCTACTTCCCCCTGAAGAACCATTTGAGTTCAATCCATTCATTGTAGCCTTGGCCAATCTGAGAATTCAATAACCTGACTATCCAGAAGGAGAGAATTTATTATCCTTAGTAGTCTATCAGCATCAAAATCAACCTCAAGGTCCGCCCAGGATGGCGAACCTCCTACTTTTCCATTCTTTATCACTGGTCAGTATGATAATAATAACCTCAAGAACATTCCATCTTTAGCCCTTCCTAAATTCTATGGCCTGGTAATAGAGGACCTACTACCTTTCTCTTTGAGTTTGATATCCTCTGTTGTAGTTATGACTACACCACAGATCCCCATATGCTCAAGTTGTTTCTTGAAACTCTTAAGTAGTCTGTGGTGCAGGAGCACCAAGGACCAACATGAAGACCATGAAGGCTATGAATGAATGGAGGGAACCTAATGGAAATTAGAGGTCCAAGGACATAAAAGGGATCCAAGGTGATGCAAAGCACATCAACTATGGTGTATTGGCTCCTATAATGTTTTGATGTCATGAAATGGCATTTGTTTATTAAGAATAAGTTATATCCTTAAGGGATTAAATAAATGTAATTTGGACCATTAGTGTCCCAATATGTGTAGGAGGTTCTAGGGGTTTTAGTTTGGCTTTAAATAAGTCTCCTAGGTGTTTGACATCCTTCGGAGTTCTTAGTTTTCAAATTACAAAGGTTTAAAAGCATTTTAAAAGTTTAAAAATTTAAATATTTAAAAAGTAACGGCTAATAGCCATTTAGGAGGGAAATGGAGTTTCTATTGTAAAAACACTTAACTAATCCCTAAAACTGATTGAAAGAGGTTGGGGAAGTTAATTTTTGCATTCCTATCTGTATTTGGCATTCCATTGTTCACACATGGTGGCTGGAGTGTACGGACTACAACAGCAAATCAATAAAAAGACAAGTATAAATCTGAAAATTGAATGTTCTATGCATTTTGGAAGGTTTAAACACTTCTTGATTTAACTTTTTGGTTTATGTTGGGATAGAAAGAAATCTAGGATCATTTTTTATCCATTCCAATGCATTGAAGGTCGTTTTATATGACTATACTGTCATTTCCAGCAAGTTAAAGTTTAGATTTTGTAAAGTTTCTACCCATTTTGTAGTTAGTTTTGCAAACCTACATCCTTTCCATGGACTCAAAGGCCTATAATCCATGGAAGGAAGATACTAACCATGTACCATAACTTTTAATACTTATTCTTCTAGATATTTGAGGAATGAAGTGATCACAGGTTGATTTGGAGAAGGGTTTCAAGCGAAATTGATGGCACAAGTGTAGCAGCCAATGATCCATCCAAATAAGGGGTATATTTTATGATGTGGGTTGTCTTATATTGGCATTTTATTGGTGAATCAAGTACTGGTTATGTCTGGAAGTGATTGGAGACATGACATTGAGGAAGCCTTATTATTAAGGGCTTGAAAGGAGTGAATTTGGGGGTTTTGATGTTAATGAACGTCTGAGTCTAATTCCTATTGGATTTAGAGGTTTTGAGTCAATTAATGTTTCTTCCCAAGATTTGATCCATTGGGAGAATGTTTATCATATAGTTGCTTTGTAAATTGGGGTTTTTTTATGCATTTTTAAGGCCATAGTGTGAGAACAGTCATATATGTTCCGAAGGAGACCATAGCAGCATTTTAGTATGTTATGTAATAGGATAAAGGGTATCAAAATCTACAATTTATTTTGATATTCCTTTGGGAAACTTCAAAGTTAAGTGCAAATTACTCTCAATGTAGGGCTACAAGGAAGTTGTTAGAGTATTATTTCATTTTTACTCTAGTTGCTTAAGTGTCTCTTAGGTGCATTATTAATTAACTCTTAATTAATAATGTGCAACCTAGTATTTACTTTTTAGGGTTTCGTTCACCTTTATAAGGTCAAACTTTGTATTTGTCTTTCATTAATTCAAATAATATTTTTTCTGTCACCTTTTGAGTAAAATCTGAGTTTTTACTTTTTCCTTCTTTCGCTTCATTTCTTGTGACAGGTTCTTGCATGTAGCTGGATCTTGGAGTTGAATCTGATCTTTCATCAATTTCTACATGGTATCAGAGCCTTGCTGTTGCAGCTTGTTCAAGTTTGGTTAGAGCTGTGGATCAAGCCCTCTCTTTCTGGGGTTTTCTAGAGTTTTTTTTGTCACTTTGGAGGAGGCACGATCTTCTAGAGTAGATTGAGCAGAAACGGACTCCCCCATTGCATTCAGAAGGCCTGGGAGAGTCAAAATCACATAAAACTTGACTAGTTTAGCCTCCGTGAGCACAAGCAAAAAATTTTTGGCCTTCTAGGGCCGTACGGACACGCAAAACGAGAAAATTTTAAAAAAAAAATCATTTTTTAAATTGTTTTTGCGTTTAAAAATAATGCCACCAGTTAAAAACTGCATCGCGCCACCCGCGCACCTCCGGGGGGCCACCGCCGCCAGCAGCACCACCGGTGCACCACCGGCCCGCCACCAGCAACCTCCCGCTGCCCACCCTCCACCGAGTCGCCACCCGCGCCCGGTCGCCGCTCAACCACCGCCTGGCCACCGCTCGGCTGCCACCCGATTGCCACCCGGTCACGACAGTGACATCAGTTGACGTCACCAGGACGTCAGCCGACGGCCAAACGGCCGTCAAATTTAAACCCATCTCTGTGTTTTTCCAGAGAGTCATTTTTCAGAGAGGCAGTTGGTTTTTTGACCGTAACTTGAGCATACGGTGTCCTTTTTTGGAAAACAAAATATCGCCAAAAAGGTGATTCTGAGATGGACACAATGATGCTAGTCTTATTTGCTGATTCCACCATCTGAGTGCCTGTTTTCAGCATTGAAGTTGCGGCTTCATTTCTCCTCCTGTTATGCTTCTGGAACTCAGGTTTTTTTCTCGTTTCTTGTGCTTTCATAGTATTTTGTGGTGTACGGGGGATAGGCTTATATATTGTGGGGGGGTGAATTTTCCTTTCTATCATTTCATTC
>MU227940.1:7107677-7120873 GCA_018584345.1 Thuja plicata | reverse complement strand
GATTTGGAGAAGGGTTTCAAGTGAAATTGATGGCACAAGTGTAGCAGCCAATGATCCATCCAAATAAGGGGTATATTTTATGATGTGGGTTGTCTTATATTGGCATTTTATTGGTGAATCAAGTACTAGTTATTTCTGGAAGTGATTGGAGACAAAACATTGAGGAAGCCTTAGTATTAAGGGCTTGAAAGGAGTGAATTGGGGGTTTTTGATGTTAATGAAGGTCTGAGTCTAATTCCTCTTGGATTTAGAGGTTTTTAGTCAATTAATGTTGCTTCCCAAGAGTTGAGCCATTGGGAGAATGTTTATCATATAGTTGCTTTGTAAATTGGGGTCTTTTATGCATTTTTAAGGCCATAGTGTGAGAACAGTCATTATGTTCCGAAGGTGTCCATAGAACCCTTTTATTATGTTGTGTAATAGGATAAAGGGTATCAGAATCTGCAATTTATTTTGACATTCCTTTGGGAAATTTCAAAGTTAAGTGCAAATTACTCTCGTTGCAAGGCTACAAGGAATGCTATTAGGCCTATTGGCAGTTTGGAGGAGAATCAAGGGCTAGGTGTGTTGGGTTGGGTCTAGAACCTTAAAACCACTTTAATAGACCCTAATACCATCCAAATATACCAAATCTATGATTGGTTTGCATCTAGGGTAACCTTGGGTGAATTGAGTCTCTTGGAGTTAGTATGCACTTGGAAGGGTAGTCCATTGGTAGTCCAAATTTGTGCATCTCTTATCTTGCTTATCAGTCCACCACCCTTACAATTGCATCAGTCTATCTTAAGATAGTTTATGGGCTTAGGCCAAGATTTTTTTCATGATTAGGATGAAATGAAGAGTGCTTTATTGACAAAATATAAAGAATACTGCAGAGGGAATGACATGCGAGGGGATAAAATTTTTAAGATAACACAAATGGAGGATGAGAGCCTTCAAGATTATGTGTCAAGATTTGTGTTCAGCTTACAGAAGAACACACAACATCATCTCAACCAAGAATTACAAAAACTCCTCTTTTTGAGGGGTATAAATGAGGGGTGCACTGAAGCATTGGACCTCATGGCCAGAGGCGATATCACCCAATCCACTTGGGATGATATCAAGAAGATATGCCTTAATTATTCAAGAGCTGATACAAAAAATGGATGTGGATATAGGTCTATTGTAGGCAATTCAATTAGTGGTGGAGTCTCTTATACGAAAATAACTCATCTCCTGTCTGACTTCAAGCAAGACATCATCAATAACATGGCTACACAGCTGGACACTATGTAGCAAAAAAAGAAACATGAGGAGTCTGAGGCTATTCTGGCTGAATTCTATCCCCATTTCTGATAGAAGAAGAGGGGTTGTCAGTGAAACATGGTTGCTAATATAGAGACTTCACAACTACCCACTAATTACAAATCTTTTGAAGGAGACGATGAGAAAGTATTCTTTGTTGCACAACGAAGACCATGGGCCCAAAGACAAGGTATGCCTTAGGATCCTTTTACATCTAATGGTCCATTTTATAGTAATCAATGGAAACGTCCTATGAATTATCAGTTTCCTCCTTGGAAAAATCCTCAAAATCAATGCCAAAATTACCAAAACCCTCAATGGAAGTAACCCCAAGGGAATTGGCAGCCACTGCAGGGAAATTGGAAAAGAAATTAGCAATGGTGAGGTGGTCAATAGTGGCCAAAATAGCAGTAAGGATTCCTGTAGCCTCAACAATATGCACATTTTCCACCTCCTGCAGTGATGGCTACACCTCCAAGGCCTACTCAACTGCCTACCCATCCGCATTCAAATCTTAATAATAGGCCCACAACACCTCAGCAAAATGTCTATGCCACTAACTAAACCCAATATCCTATCTATTCTATCATCATTGATGACATCCATTTATGATCTAGCACTAGTCTACTCACTCCTACTCCTCCTATTATAACTGAAGTATGCTCAAAAGAGCCCAGTTCTCAGAAAAAGTCATATACTACTTCATTAGGCCCAACTGCAATACCAGATAAATTCCATCAAACTTCTCCTCCCTTTCCACAAAGGCTACAGAACAAAAATCCCAAGCCTGCTGAAGATGCAATCTTTAACATCCTTGACCAGCTCAATAACATTAGTGTTCAAATCCCCCTATTTCAAGCAATCAAGGATGTCCCAACTTATGGGAAGGCTATCAAAGAAACATGTTTTAAGAAGCCAGGTTGCAAGAGAAAGGATCCCCTGATTGTTCATATCTTGGTGAAACTTGCAGATATAATGCTCAAAAAAATAGTTGTCCGAAAATATTTTTACCCTGGTAGCCCAGTTGTTGAGGTTACAATTAATGGGATAGCCATCGAAAATGCTTTGATAGATTTAGGAGCTTCTATAAATCTTATGACCAAAGACATCATACAACAACTTAGAATCACCAACCTCAGGAATACACCTACTGTCTTGTAGCTTGCAGAAAGTTCCACTATAAAACCTGATGGGATAATTGAAGATATAGTTGTAACCCTGGAATCCTGGTCATATCCTACAGACTTTATGATACTTTCACCAAAGGCCACATTGGGAGGATACCCTATCATTCTTGTTTGGCCATGGTTAGCCACTCTTGATGCATATATAGGTTGTCATTTAGGTGATATGACCATCTCTGATGGTCAGCATACCAAAACTTTAGCCTTATATCCACCTGCCCAACCGCAAATGGAGTTGGCTTCATCAATCTAGTCAGATATAGAAGAGGAAGTTGAGGTAGTCAACTCAGTAGCCCAAATAATGATGTTAAAAAGAGACCATTTCCTACAGCTTCAAGAACAAGACATAGTGATCACAAACATTCTTCAAAACTAGTATGGACCAAGTTCATATCCCATGGACTATTCATTCTCCCTTAACTGCTCCCTGCATCCTTTGTACCCTGATTGCAAATTGTCTCCATCTCCTCAGCCAAACATCTCTACCACCAATTCCTACCTCATGAGATCCAATTACCCTCATTAACATATGCTTCTATGGTGGAGCTAACCAAATAGTTAGAAGTCTCTCCTGGATGCTACCTGGATATTAATAGTCAACTTACCCCCTAGTAGAAAACATCTTTGGCCAAACTACTGAAAGAGCATACCGCAAATTTTGCATGGGATTATGTAGATATGAAATGCTTAGACCCCAAATTGTGTACTTGTAGAATATACTTGAAAGAGGAAAAACCCCCTGTTAGGTAGTTTCAAAGGCATGTCAATCTTGCATTAAGGGAGATACTGAAGATCGAGTTGCAAAAATTGCTTAATGTTGGTTTCATCTATCCTATCTCAGATAGTCAGTGGGTCTCCCCACTCATAATAGCCCCAAAAAAGGAGGAAAGTGGAGGGTATGTTTCAATTATAGAGAGCTCAATAATGCAACTAAAAGGGACCACTTCCCTCTACCATTCATTGACCAAGTCTTAGACTCCTTATTAGGAAAATTGTATTTTTGTTTCCTAGATGGGTACAATGGATACAACCAGATCAAGATTCTTCTTGAAGACCAAGAAAATACCACATTCACCTGCTCATGGGGAAAATTTTCCTACTCAGTCTTACATTTCGGTCTGTGCAATGCTTCAGCGACATTTCAAAGGGAAGTCATTGATATCTTTGTTAACATCTCTCATGACTTTATGGAAATATATATGGATGACTTCACCACATATGAAGAAAACAATTAGGAATCCTTGACCAACTTGGGAAATGTTCTTACAAGGTGTGAAGAACACAATCTATCCCTGAACAGTGAAAAGTGCTTCATGATGATGCAAGAGGGCATTATATCTTTGTTGATGGAATCCAGGTATACCCTACTAAGATAGAGGTCATTATAAATCTTCCTATAACAAAACAAAAGGATGACTGAAGTTTCTGAGGACATGTTGGCTACTACAGAAGTTTTATTAAAGACTTCAGTAAAATGGCAAGCTCCATGTATTCTTTGTTCACAAAGAATTATAAATTTTTATGGACAACAGCTTGTGGCAAGTCCTTCCTATAGCTAAAGTGTATTCTTACTCAGACGCTCATCCTAAGGGGTCCTAATTGGGCATTTCCATTCTGCATTCATACTAATGATTTTGATAATGTTGTGGGAGCTATTTTGGGGCATAAAGAAGGTATTGTTGAACATGTCATCTATTTCATCAGCAAGAATTTGCAGGGACCTGAGTTGAACTACACAGTCACTGAGAAGGAACTTCTAGTTTTCATCTATGTCCTTAACAAGTTCCATCACTACATTATTGGTTACCAGATATTTGTGCACACTAACCATGCATCCATTAATTATTTGGCTAACAAACTATGTGTGTAAGAAAATACACCTTCATGAAATTAAGATTGAGAGAAACAATTCTATGGAAAGATAAAACTCATTAATCTAAGAATTGAAGCTAAGAATCTATATCATCTCATGGTTCTCTATCCAAGCTTTGTTAAGAGAGATATCAGGCTTAATCTCTCTCAAGGACAATCCTAGAACGAGATATGAATGATAAATAAATGCTCAAATCTAGCTAGAATGCTCAAAATGCTCCAAGATATGTGAGAAAACAACAAATGCTCCTAAACATGATATGCTAAAATGCTATGCAAATGCTGAAATACTCTCAAAAGCTCTCAAATGTTCATATTCCTATAGTAAGGATGCTTTTTCTCTTGAAATTCTTGGATCCCAAATACAAAGGAAATGGCTTGTATTTATAGCATTATCCCCAGGGTAGGGGGTAGAGTGAGTTGATCATGATCAAAGTTTGGTTAAGTCAAAAACTTTGAGATGTTTTCAAATGGAGGGAAAATTGGTTGGTTGTCTCAAAGATATTAGGAATTAAATAACTCCATCATTTAATTAAATTAGTCATGGAAGGGTGATTGGGTTGGATTTAATCTTTTTGATTTGAACTATACAATTGAAAAATCAATTGCATAATTTGATTAATCCCTTTAGGCTTGAATTTAACTATTTGATTTCATGATTATTTGAGCTTTTAATTTGATTTTATTTTTGTCCATTTGATTTGATAAATGTCCATTTGATTTGATCCATTTGTTTGCATTGAGATGAGATTTTAAGGCATTTGGATAAGATTTGCAATTTTGAATGCTTGAGATACACGTGGTCAATTTTAGGTGTCTACACAAACCTGCTATCACGAGGAGGTTAGCCAAATCGCTCCTACTGCTATAAGAATTTGACATCACAATAGTGGATAAACTAGGCAAATCCAATGTAGTAGATAACTTCTTGTCACGATTACAGAATGCAGATGATCCTCAAGTCATTGATGGCAGCTTTCCTAATGATCATTTGTTCTCCATTTCAGCCAATACCTCCTGGTATGCTAACATTGCCAACTAAATAGTCTCTCAAAAGGTACCTCCTTACTTCTCACCCAAAGAAAAGAAGATTTTAATAGTAAAAAATTTTAACTTTTCTTGGCTAGCCAACTGTCTATTCTATACCAGACTTGATCAAATTTTAAGGCGATGTGTGAAGGGGGATGAAACATATGGCATCCTTCATGCTTTCCATGAAGAGCCCTATGGAGGATATTTTGTATAAAAATGAACAACAATGAAGGTTCTAACCACTGGTTACTACTGGCCAACCTTGCATAAGGATGCAACAACTACACTAGATAGTGTGACAGATGTCAGTGGATGGGTAGGCCAACAAAGTCTGACAAAATTCATCTCTTTCCTCAAGTGGTAGTCACTCCATTTGATAAGTGGGGATTAGATTTCATAGGACCTATTAATCCACCATCCAATGACAACTCCTACATTATGGTTTACATGGATTATGTGACTAAGTGGGTGGAGGTAAGAGCTATGAAACATGCCAAAGACAATAAGGTTACTGAGTTCTTGTACCAAGATATCTTTACAAGGTATGGTGTAACAAGAGAACTAGTCACAGATCAGGGTTCTTAATTCACCTCAACTTTGATCACTACCTTGATGAATGAATACAACATTCACCATAGAAACTCTAGCCCATATCATCCCCAGGCAAATGGTCAAGAAGAGCTCACTAATAGGGAGATTGAGGCCATCTTGACTAAGATAGTCCCACTCCACAAGAAGGATTGGAGTAGCAGATTGCAAGAAGTTGCTTGGGCATACAGGACAACATGGAAAACAACAACCAAAATCATACCTTTTGAATTGATGTACGAAAAGTCTGATGTGATGCCCATATAATTTGAGCATAGGACATTACGCACAGCATTAAATCTCAACTTGGATCTTCCTACAGCTCAACAAGAAAGGATCCTACACCTCAATAACCTGGATAAGATGAGAAAAGCATCCCTACAAAAAATAGATTTGGTATAGTTACATCAAAAGAAGTGGCATGATTGACACACTCATAGCTGAAGGTTTGTTCTTGGTGATTGGGCACTACTTTATGATTCAAGGTTTCAAGAAACACAAGGTAAGATCACTACACCCTGGCTTGGACCCTATGAGATGGAAAACTTTGTTGCTAATGGTATGTTTTAGTTTTCTACAATCGACCCTGTGCATTTTAAGAAACTGGTCAATGATCACAAACTTTATCTATACCATAAATGAGTCACTAAGGCTGAGTTCCTACAGTAGTTTGAGAATTCTCCTACCATGACTGACCCTCCTAGAGTTGATGAACCTCATGCAGCCGAAGACCTTCCTGCAGATGAATGGGAAAGCTTTCCACTCCGTTCATCTTTTTAAAACACTATGCAATGCATTCATAATAAAGTTTCACTTTCCCAAGGAAACTATTCTCTTCCCTAATAAAATATCATTTCATGTCACATCACATTTCTCTCTTCCACCTCACTCATCTATCTACGTCACCCTTACTCTGTGGGTCAACTTTTCTCGGCCTACGTCATCAAATATTTTCTAATTTAAACATTCATTGGTAATTACATCCTAGGTACGCGTACACATTCATTATTTTAATAGCTTACTTATTTTTTCATGATCATATATTACTTTTTAATTAATATGGAATTTATTCCAATGTCACTGTACTTTTTAGCATGCATGGGAGGGCACATGTCACCTTTTTTGTAGGGGGGTCGTTAGTCTGTTAAATTGCACCATCATTAATGAACATTTCTCTCTCCTACCATTATTCTTTAAACACATTGTACTTTTTCATTAGTTTGTAGCCATCCTTGCAAATTCATGTGACAACCCCTACGTGTGAGCCTTTCTTGTTAGCATTGTTTTTCAAAACCCATATTTCAGCCCCATTTTTCAAACTTCTTCTTACCAAGAAATTTGTAGAAACTTGCCCTTAGAGATCATAAATTTAGTCCAGCTATAGCGGAATTTAGAATAGAAAGCAAAGTCAGCATTTGAAGGGAAAGTTTATTTTGGGAAGCATTTGGCATTATCAAGGTTGGTATTCTCAGGGTTTCCATTGTCAGGATTGAAATTTTTTTGCAGCTATAGAATGGGAGGGCCTCTTATCAAGCATGAGCTGGTTGATCACTCATCTTTATTACAAGACTAGGCAAGTGTGGAGACATTTAACAATGTGGGGTGGCTCACTTATTTTGTTCTATTGAATGGATATGATGAGGCAATAGCATTGGAGTTCCTCAGAACTCTAAACAATGGAGTAGCCAAAGTTAAGGGCCTCAGAATAGATTCTACAGAAGCCAAAATTGTAGAATTCTCAAGGCTTCCCACTATTCAAGAGGCATGTCCCCATGGGCATGATGCAAGGTCAGCTCAAGAAGAGTTCACTATCCCTACAAACCCAAGATTGGAGGCAAACAAACAAGGTGCACAGAGACTGTCTCTTCCAACTGAATACCCACAACTTGCGATTCATATCATCAGGTATTTAACCTGTGAGGGTGATTTTCCTACTTGCATATAGTTAATTTTAAATTGCTCAGCCATTTACAACATGGTCTCCTTGTGAATGTTCCAAATTTTCTTTACTTTTTGTTAAACTTGAGTTCAAAGAAGTAAAGAAGGGACGACGGAATATCATAACCCACCATGGGTTGATTAAACTTCTAGTGGAAAATTATTTATGGGATGCATCACCCATGAGTTGGGATTTTTTTATGGCACATCAAGTGCAATTAAAGGGGCAGGCTCCTAACCAAATAATTTAAGAAGAACATGGGAATGTTCCTGAGGTGAATGTCCAAAAATAGTTGCGTCCTCAATTCAGGAGGCATATTTTGTAAACCCTTCTCCTACAGAATCAAAACAAGAAATAAATGCATCTATTGATCCAAACCCTAGTATGCAGGAGTGTGAAATAGAGACTCTTGCAGCCTTCCAAGGCCCTATTGTAGAACAAAGTACCCAACAGAAAGACAAAGGAAAAGGGAAGGTGGTAGAGGATTTCATTAAGGAAGAACTAACAATAACTCTTGAATCTAGTCCTACGGGTTCTAAAAGAAGAAAGATCAAATATGATACTCATGTTTCTCCTATAGCTTACACATTCACAAATACTCCTCCTGCCAGGTCTCCTATAGCCACTTCCACCAGAAAGAAAATATCCTCACAGAAATTTCATGTAGCTTCAAAGAAGACCCCACCAAGAAGGAGTGTCTGTTTGAACACAAGAAAGTCAAAGATGTTAGACACAAATACACATACTGGAAGTTCTTTTTGAGGAACTAGTGTTAGAGAAACCAAGTGGGGATAGTCTACATCAATAGTTTTAGGATGAGATGGAGGAGGTTTCTGTAGCCACACATCCAGAGGAGATAACAAAACAAATAGAATTTGATAACGAGCCTCTTCCTCAGGAAGAAATTCAAAGAGATGATGCTCTAGGTGCCACTACTAAACAAATAACTAGTCAAATGATAGTATGTGAAGAGGATCAAGGAAAAAAGGAAGTAGGGCAGGGCCCATCTAAAAAAAAAAAGGTAACCCTTCAAACTCTCTCTATTGATTATTATAATCAAATGCAGTATGAAAATTCAATGTGGGAAATAATGAGAGATGAATTAAAGTGAGAAATGGATAGGAAAAAACAAGAAGTGAAAAATGTACAAAACAAACAAGATGAAGTTAGGGAATTGGTTCCTCAGATCATGGAATGTTGACCACCTCCAAGGGTGTACGCATTGTGTCTGGAAAAACAATTTCTTCTATTTAAACTAATGAGAATCATCAGGAAAATTAACCCTAGTATAGCTTCCCCACATGAGTTTTTGGTTACTTATGAAAGTGCACCTAATTCCATTAGGAATCTTCTTGGTGAGCTATATTTTCATAATTATGTTGTTGCTTCAGTAACTAATTGGAATCCCTTGTTATTGATTGGAGATGTGCATCTTCTAGCACTAATGTCATGGGCACAAAATGAGATAAATTATGAGGAATAGTTAAGAAAATATAGGACAAAGGAATTGTCCATTACCTTACCCCTGTGTCCTGAGAATGGAACACATAAACACATGTACTATGATTGGCAAGAGATAGCCTACAAGTTCCATAAAAAATAACATAGACAAAGAATTCTGCAAAATAGGGAACAGGTTTATGAAGACATTCAAAGACTCCCCTTGCAGGATGGACAAAGGGTAGCAGAAGCCCTTATATAGAGATAAAACAGGTTGACATGGACATTAAATAAGGTTGAACTACATAGCCTTCATCAAATTAGAGTTTCCATGCAATGGGTCCCCTGGTATATACAATTAAGACGACAGGCAAGACAAGGGTTGTGGCTTCCTCTTACCTTCCAACCTCCAATTCTCCTATGGAAACTATACAGATGCATAGATAATGAGGTAAACAAGAAATTGGAGGGTAGCCAAAAGAGAAAGATAGAGAACACTTATGGATTCTATTTGAACCTGACCGACACCAATGGAGGAGACACTATAGAGGGGGATCTAAGGTTGCTTGCCTAAATTATAGATGTCTTTGTGCCTAAGGACTGGCACTAGATCTCTTAAGGGGAAAATGATGAGGCATATTTATGCCATATTTTAGAAGCCCTAGAATAATTTTTGATAGTCCATGTTCTTTAATTTCATCATACTTGACTGCAAACTTATATGCTCTTTCATGATATTACGTGGCATGCTACCACTAAGACATCTAATATGTTTTAATGCTTTAAATATATGAACTTGGATATTAATGCTATATTACTTTGACAAATTTGTGGTTATGTTATAATGGGTAGTTAGTTGTTTAAATATGAATAAACAGGAGCATTTTTTGGTGAAACATTACTTTGGATTTCTTGTTCTAACACTCAAGTGCAGAGCATAAATAGAAAATGAAGAATTGACTAGGTGAATGTGCTCATGAACTGGATAACTAGACTCAGTCCTGCAACAGACTCAATCAGAAGAGAAGTTAATGCAACTCAAAGTGATGGTTCTGGGAAGATCAAGGTGGCAGTAGCTGGGCATAGACCAAGTCGAGGAGTTATGAAGTTCCCTAAAGAAAATATATGAAGAAGTAGGAAGCTAGATCTGTTCTTCCTATGTCATGACAGTTCTTTCCTTCTTTATGGATATCTTTTATTTTCTACTTTCTAGTTTATAGTTTTTCAATAATAACTCTGCCTATTTTGTAGCATGAGTAGTTAAGTTTTTATATGTTTTTATTTTAAATAAATCCCCACTCCTATGTGAAAAGGAGGGAATTATTATTTATTAAATATATAGTTTCATTCTATTGTTTTTCGGCTTTCATGAATTTTTGTACTATATTTTTCAATCAATGATAAATGAAGTCTTGAGATTTAGTTCTGTGTAATTGAGTTTTGGATACTCATCCAAGGGAGTCCACTTGGTGAGGAAGCCACATTAGTTAGAATCATTTCATGTAGTTTCCTTTCATGTATCTTGTTATCTTAATTTTGGTGTTACACTGCTCCTGCAACCAAAGTCGCAGGACAAGTTGTTGCTTCTTGTAGCCAAAGTGGTAGAATAGTTGAAGCATTGTAGTTTAAGTTTTCAAGCCTTTGCATTCCTTCAACATATTTACTTCATCATTTTCCTTTCCATTATTTATTTCCTATAGCCTTAGATTAAGCTTTCATTTCAAAGCATTTGTTTCATGCAGCAACTATAAAAAAGTGTGGTTTGAGTTAGCCTTCGGTGCATATATCTTGTTGGCCCGTTTCAAGTTATACGTCCCTAGGTTAATAAATTAAATGATTTTTTATCAATAGTATATATTATTTTTAGGATGTCTAATCCTTGATTCTTGGTGAAAGCCTAGTTTCTAAATCCTTTTTAAAAGTTGATCAGTAACCTTAGAATGCTTGGTAGCAACCCCAAAATCAATGGCAACCGCCACAAGGTAATTGGAAACAATCACCTTAGTGGAGGGGTGGTCAGAAATGGCCTAACCAATCATTTGGTTTCCTATAGAAAAATCAATAATCAGTTATAATGTCACCTCCTCCTCCTACTACAAATGCATCTCTAGCAAAGCCTACACAGTTACCAGCATAGCCAACACCTAATCCCAATAATAAACCCTAGTAGAAACAAGTTTATTCCACAGACCTAAAGAAAAATCTTTAATATACTCTTAATGTTAGTGATATCCACCTCAGGTCAGGCACTACTCTTCTATCACCATCTTCTCTTGTTATGACAAAGGTACCTTTACAGGAATTAACCCAAGAAGAACTTGCTAAACAATATGTTCAACCAACCTCAATGCACAACAAATTCAATAGCCTAAGTTCCATGATAAGACTCCTCCATTTCCTCATATACTTCATAATGATATAGTCGAACCATATGAAGAGTCTACTTTTGATATTATTGACTGGATGAAACAAATTTTTCTTAACATGTCCCTATTTCAAGCTATAAAAGAAGTTTCTATCTATAGTAAAGCAATTAGGGAGGCTTGTTTGAAGAATCTAGGAGAAAAAAGAAAGATCCTAAAAATGTCCATGTCCTAGGTCAGATTTCTGATTTAATGCTTGAGAAAGCCTCATGTTGGGTCTCAAAATTGTACTTTGGAAAAGAGCACAAATTTACAACATTTATAATGCCAAACATACAATTTTGGCCAAGGAATGGGAATAACCTAGAAGAGATAGTTCCTCTACTCTTTGATCTTGTCAAGATCAGGGTGAGTATACCCTAGCTATTTAACAATACAAATATTCCTTATTCCTAATACCACTCTACACATCTACCAACCCTAAAACTTCATCATTGAGTAAAATAGAATCGTTGTCTTTATTTGGTGTTGGTTGTCCATGACTTGTCCCATTCTCATTATGTTGGAATGGTTTTCCTTTTTATTTGAGCACTCACATACAACTTTATGAGATGACACCATTGTTGTATCATCACCTACTTAATTTTATTAATGCCCATTTATCACTTGTATATTTAGGATTTTAGTCTAACCAAATTTAATTCCCATTTTAGGAAACCAGTTAGATGAGGAGATACATGACAACACTTCAATGTACATCCTTATTTGGACATAAAACCAAATAAATATAGTGATAGTTAACACAAGAATTGAAAGTAGTTATTGAAAATGAATTTCAAATACCATAAAGGATATTTCTCAAAGAAAAAGGAACCCATAACACCCTAATAACATAAAATTATATCATGTTATGAACATGCACCTTTACATATCATATAGCTTATATCCAACAAGTCCCCCCCTTTCTTCTTCTTACTAACCCTATTTATAACATGGTTGTGGTTTCCCCTATGTAAGCAGGGGAAGCAACAAGCTTCCAATCATTTACATTCCCATGACATTTTAAAAATATAATTGTAATTACCAAGATGGTTACAAAAGAAAACCCTACGAATTCCCAGTCATTACATACTATCAAAAAGGAAAAAGATCATTTCATAACGGTTTTCAAAAGGTAGTGATCATCTGATGCGCAATCCAGCAAGTAATTAGTTCATTTCCTCCCATAATTACTCCAGATCAAAGTCATCCTCATCAAAAATAGCGTGCAGCTCCACCTTGTTCTACTCCACTTCCAACTCAAAAATGTCACTTTGATACCAGTGTAACTAGTGGAAAGGTCTCAGGTGTAACCACCTAATTTCAGTCTGTCGCAACTATAGACCCTATTTTCCCTAAGTGTGATCATACCCTCGAGTTATGTCCAAACGACCCTGTTACTGCTTGGCATAATTCTTTTAAATTTAATGTCCTAGGTGATTTTTATCACTG
>MU227940.1:7065914-7091305 GCA_018584345.1 Thuja plicata | reverse complement strand
TTCATTAATGAAGATTCCTTAAGCCCATGTCTCTCCCATGCCTTATTAATGCCCTAGGCATTAATGACTCTTACATGTTCATTTATTGGGCCTCCTAATTCATAAATGAACCTTGTCCCCCTCTCTCTCTCCCATTCTTCTATAAATAGAAGCCTGTTTTGAGAGCAAATAAGCCTTCATTAGAGATCAAATTTGCATTGTTATGCTGCCATTTTTATGCTAGATTACATGCTATTTCATCACATACTAATTGTTAGTTCTATTTCATCATTTTAGAGCTAGTTTGCATGCTTGTTTCATCATTTAGCTTATTTTAATTCAAATCCTTCATACTAGGTTGTATTGGTCACTGATTCAACAACATATTCTGAGGGCTGATATGTTGTTGGTCACACTCCTCCTAAGTTAGAAGGCAATAGATCAATTTTAGCAGGTTTACTATATTTTCCATGTTTTTCACTAACCCCAGGTTGCTAATATAATGATCTATTGATTGTTTGTGTATGTTCCAACAGGTACCCATTTACACACGAACATCAGGTAGATGACATTAGATTTCTCAAGATGCAACTTGGTCTTGCTCATCAAAATCCAAATTTGGATGAAGAACAGGGTATGGATTCTCATTTGATAATCCATCGACTACTGGAAAACCCATTATAAATTAGAAAATCATATGTTTTGTACAAAACCATTGTCGAGAGCATCTTATAAAGAGATTAGTTACTAACTTGGCATCCATATTAATTTTTTGAAGAATGTTTCACATAAGGTGGCTTGCCTCCGAAAAGCAATAATAATAAATTTTGATGCATTATATCTCATTTCTCATAGTAATTACCCTTCTTGATGTCTAATAAAAAAATCTTAGCTCAGCTTATGTATGAATCATAATCGTTGATAAGCCTTATTAATACCCTTAATTATAGATCTTACATCCAGCACCTCTGCGATATCCAAATGGAAATCCTCCCATCCATTCAAAACTGACAAACACCATCATTTTGCACTACCTAATCACCCAAAGTACGATGCAATGTCATAAAATCTTTAAACCCAAGTTTTACAAAATAGCGGTTTTGTCGCTATTTTGTAAGTCACCATTTTTGCATTCTGCAATATAGCAATGTTGCTATTTCACAATCCTCAACCTAGCCCTTTTGCAAAATAGTGACAAGAAATACCTCCCATCTTGTATCATCATGCTTGGTAATGTAATATTTATATATTCCTGAAAATTTCAAAAATAGTTCCAATAGTGGCTCTATCTGGCGGATGCATATCCCCTGTAGATATGACAAGAATCCATTTATCTTTGGAGGAAGAAGACCATGTGCATTATCCATTGGAATACAAAGTCTAATTTTCTCTTAATTGTGCATGGAAGCCTACGACCACTAAAACATGAACCCATTACTTTTCCCTATCAAAAACCATATTTTGAAAACACCTCCAAAACATGGCAATACATATTTTATTAAAGATTTTTTGACAAAATATGCCTATCTATATGTACCCGTAAATATTTGTTTTGAAGAAACCCTTTAACCACATGATGATAATATTGTGGAACATCCTGACATCACCATTGCCTAAGATGTTCCAATAATCCATTTCTTCTTCATATCCTCCTGAAAGCCCATCACTATGCATCTCTCTCCAAGAAAAATCATTGCATCTGTTAATTTCTTTTTTTCTAATGCATTGATTCTAAAAAGCATCATCTATTTCATGGTCACCATGTGTATTCATTGACACATCATTGCAACTATTGAATGAAATCCCCTTCTGAATAATACAAAAAAATTTATCAATCTTCTTATTGTCTTATATACTTGCAATGCCACAACTTATTTCTTCCTATAGGGGATTTGAATACACCTGAATACCACCCCATTGTATTCCCAAACAAGCTACCTTTTCCTCATCTTCTACTTCTTGATTAAACAAGGGATTAATTATCATATGAAAATTATTTTCTTCAACTTCTTGATCATCGTATGTCTCTTCAATGTAGGAGGAACCCTCTTCTTCAAATTCCCCTTCTTTATCATACTCAGATTCAGTTGTTCTATTCATATTCGAATCATAAAAAGATGCACCATGTTCTTTTTCATAATTAACATTCTAGTATACAAAAAAATAGTCAGGGTATCTCATCCTATTTTCAATTGTATTTGAAAAACTTTGGGCCCATTGTTGGATGACACTATACAAATGTTTCATAAATATCTAAGTTGGTTATATAAAGAAAGATGTGTGTTGACCTTATTCCTAAGGTCGCTTTTCTTTATGTTACATATTGAGGATGTTACAATTGTTTTGGTGAAGCCTGGTTTCTAGACTGTAACTGTGATGCTTGATAGAGAAGGTCTTTGTGTTTCAATTATATCTTACTGGCAAAGATATTTCAAGTGATGCAAGCTTACTAAGTGACAGAAGACATATTGTGGAATATTGGGTTGTGTTTGATTAGCGTGATCATTCTGGTGACATTAGCTATGGCGTGTATTCTGGAGGAGACCTATTTGGTGGCCAACTTTAGACATGTAGCGTGTAATATGAATTGTGAGTGTTGATTGTAGATGTGGGAGTATAAAAGATGGGTTTTATTTGATGTTTACTTGTTATAGGTACCGTGTGTATCTTAGTAAGGGGTTAAATAATTATTTGTATATTGGGAAAGCCTAATTGGATGACCTAATTAATTATTTGTGTATTAGGAAAGCTTAACTGGCTGACCTAATAAATTATTGTAATAGGGTATATATGAGTGATCTTTTCTTTTGAAAAGATATGGTAGTGGAAGAGATTGAAAAGGAAGAGAAGTGAAAGCTGCGATGCTTGTTTTTTGTTGGATGTAGAGCAGAGTTTTGTGATAAGAATACTTCATTGGAAATGACCAAGAAAAGACATTTGCTATCATATAGTTCATTGGATTGTATATTCCTATATACACTTGTTCAGATTGTGAATCCTTGAGGGTGGTTTTAACCTTCTTTGGGCAGTGAGCCTACTACTTTTCTTGACTCCTAACAGGGTCTGTCTCCTAACAGGGATTGTGTACTGTAATGTTTTAATAACTCTTAACAGGGCTAAATCTTTTAATAGGGACACTATACTCTCAGTACATTATTTGTGGGTGCTAATTCCAACTGGGGTTTAACCTTTAATAGGGTTTCCTCGACAATAAGTATTGTGTTATTGTGTTGGCATTTACTGTGTCATTTGCATTGAAGTTTTGTTTTATAAAGTTTAAAGTTTAATAATCTATATCACAAGTGATTCACCCCCCCCCTCTTAGTTGTCTTGTGGATTGTTATTCCTAACAATTTCTATCAGAGCTACTAGTCCTTAGAGAGAAATATTAATAGCTTGAGGTGGTCCTAAAGATGTCTTACTACAGGAAGGCTAGTCTGAAATTTGATCCTGAAAAATTTGACAGTTGGCAGACAAGATGAGAACACATTTGCTATGTTTGGGACTTGACTACTAGATGATCACAAAGAAGAATGAAAATATAGCGATTGAGGATGAACTCGATAAGTCTACTGAAGATGAAAAGAAGTTATTTTCATGTAATATGGTTGCAAGGGAATCATTGATCAACATACTTTCTGAAGGTGAATTCACGGAAGTAAAAGACTTGGATTCTGCACATGAGATCTGGACAAGATTGGAAGCACTATATGTAGGAGACAAATTTACAAAACATGCAAAGCTATAGAACTGGAAGACAAAGGTGGAATCACTGAAGATGAGAGAAGATGATAACATTAGGGCATATGGATAGAGAATTACTGAAGTGGTTACTAGCATTAGAAACTCTGGAGGTACTTACAGTGAGGAAGAATTGATTGCAAAGACACTCATATCTTTGACACATGCTTATAGAACCAAAGTACAAGCTATAAAGGAGATTATACCTTTGACACCAAACTTCACTAGAGAGATGTTGATTGGCAAACTAACTACTTTTGAGGCCACGCAATTGGGAGATACTTTACCAAAAGTTGAGTCAGCATTCATGGCAACCGTGCATAAAAACAAAAAGATGTTATCTAGAATTGTGAGCACCAGCAATTATGACCTAAGAGAAGATCTTGGAGACTATGTTGTGGAATGGGAATAGATACAAGAGGAATAAAGGGAGCTAGATGAAGTGGTAGCATTGATCGCTAGAAGAGAGAAGAGAGGTAAGGGTAAATTTAAAGGAAAATTGCCTTTGAAATGTTTTTCATGTAACAAGATTGGTCATTTTGCATCTAGATGTCCTACAAGGGTTCCTAAGCATAAACCTAAATTTTACAAATCAAAGTATCCTAAAGACAAGGAATTTTATTATGCTAGTGAGGGTATTTTTGATGATGATGGTGACTATGATGAAATTGGCTTTATTTCTATAAAGGATGATGAACCTATACATGAGGAAAAATCCTTAGTATCTCGTGTTGAAAAGAAATTTGAATGGGTAATAGATAGTGGTTTTTCACATCATATGACTGGAGATAAAAATGAATTTGTGAGTTTGAAAAGATATGATGGTGGTGTTGTTATATTTGGTGAAAATACTCCTAAACTTATCATTGGAGTGGGATCTATTTCTCTGGATGGAAAGACAAATACTGACAATGTATTACTTGTTGATGGACTTAAGCATAATCTATTGATTTTTGGATAGTTAGTGGACAGAGGTTATCAGTTGAAATTCATTAATGGGAAATGCTCTATCAGAAGTAAAGTGGGATATTTGATCGCATCTAGTACTAAATCTAGAGGTAATGTATTTTAATTGAATACATCTGAAGCTTCTTTTTTTATTGTGAAGGTTGATGACAGTTGGTTGTGGCATAGAAGATTTTGTCATGTTAACTTTGATAAAATTGTGAAGGAAAGTATGACTAATGTTGTGAGAGATCTAACTAGGATTGTAAACCATCTAACACTATGTGTAGAGAGTGTGTTATGGGGAAGCAGGCCAGAAGCAGTTTTAAAAGAAAATCTTATTTAGTAAAAGGAAAGTTGGATCTAGTGGATACAGATCTATGTGGTCCTACAAGAACAAGATTGTATTATGGTGAAATGTTTAGTGTACTTTCTATTATGATTGCATTCTTTGTGCTTTTTTTTGTGATGAGGGTTGTATTTCCTATAATGAAGTTTGAAGCATTTAATGAATTGTTGGATGACATCATTTTTGGAGGCAATGATAAGATGGTTAAGAAGTTCTCTAAAGAAATGGAAAATGAATTTGAGATGTCAATGATTGGTGAAATGAAATTTTTTCTTGGTTTGCAAATTAATCAGATTAAGAATGGAAATTTTATATCTTAGACCAAGTATCTTAAGGAAATGTTGAAGAAGTTTGGAATGGAAGATTGTAAACCTGTTGGAACACCTATGGTGACTGGACATAAACTGACTAATAATGATGAGACTCAAAGTGTAGTTCAGACAAAGTATAGATCTATGATTGGTGGTCTACAATATCTAACTCACACTAGACCAGATATTACCAATGTGGTTGGTATTGTGGCAAGGTATCAATCAGATCCTAAAGAGACACATCTTGCTATTGAGAAAAGAATTTTTAGATATTTGAAAGGAACAACAAAATATTGATTATGGTATAAAAATTAGATGATTTTATTTTACAAGCTTATACTGATGTTGATTAGGCAGGTAATGTGGATGACAGAAAGAGTACTAGTGGTGGTGCATTTGTCCTTGGGAAAAGGTTGGTTTCTTGTTTGAGAAAGAAGTAGAACTGTATTACTCAATCTACTGCTGAATCAGAGTATGTTGTTGCTACAATAAATTTCACGCGAGTTGTTTGGATGAGAAAAATGTTAAAGGAAATTGGAATAATTTTTGAAGAACCAGTGGTTATCCATTGTGATAACACCAGCACAGATGTCTAAGAATCCTGCAATGCATTTAAAGACTAAACATATTTCTATTAAGTATCATTTCTTGAGGGAGAAGGTAACAGAGAAAGAGATTAAACTGGAATATATTAGCACAAAGGAACAGATAGTAGATATATTTACAAAATATTTTCCAAAAGATGCTTTTGAGTATCTTAGAAGCATTCTTTGGTTCAGAGCCCCTCCTTGTGATAATTAATTGATGCAGATATGCATTAGTCCAGTGGCTTTTAGAGCTATATCATTTTTTGAACTTGATGTATAGATCTACTCTTCAAGGGGAGTCATCAAAGGAACACTAGAGCACATTTGGGTGAAATTGCACCTAGCTTTTGGACATGAAGATTTGAAAAAGCTACAGAAGATTACAAATGATTTATGGTACCCTTTGCCATTGCTGGAAAAGGGGGAAGGAATCTATGTGAAAATCCCTACTTTTTTGGGGAGATTTGTGTTGAGGATATTGAGAAGATTATATTGAGAGGAGAAAGTATTTTTGAGTTGATTTGGGGTTGATGGATTTTCCCATATGTTGTCATCAATGCCAAAGGTGGAGATTGTTGGATGATATCAGTTTTGGGTACTGATCATGATGTTGATATTCATGTTTTGTCACTAATGTTAACATATGTTTCTATGGAAGAGGATAGATTGGTTACTTGACTGGCAGAAGTGTACAGACATTGTATGGATGTTTCAGAATGATTGAAGTTGGTTATATGAAGAAGGATGTGTGTTGACCTTATTCCTAAGGTCACTTTTCTTTATATTACAAATTGAGGATTTTACAGTTTTTTTTGTGAAGACTAGTTTCTAGACTGTAATTGTGATGCTTGACAGAGTGGGTCTCTATTTTTTGGGTCTATCTTACTGGATAATATATTTTAGGTGATGCAAGCTTACTAAGTGACATAAGACATATTGTGGAAAATTGGGTTGTGTTCAATTGGTGTGAGCATTCTGGTGATGTCAGTTGTGGCGTGTATTTTGGAGGAGACGTATTTGGTGGCCGACTTCAGACATGTAGCGTATAATATGAATTATGAGCATGGATTGTGGATATGGGAGTGTAACTAATGGATTGTATTTTATGTTTACTTTTTATAGGTACTATGTGTATCTTAGCAAGGTTGGCCTAATTAATTATTTGTGTATTAAGAAAGCTTAACTGTCTGACCTAATGAATAATTGTAATAGGGTATATATGAGTGATCTTTTCTTTTGAAAAGATGTGATAGTGGAAGAGATTGAAAAGGAAGAGAAGTAAAAGTTGTGAGGCTTATTTTCTGCTAGATGTAGAGAAGAGTTTTGTGATAAGAATACTTCATTGGAACTAACCAAGCAAAGACATTTTCTATCAGACAGTTCACTGGATTGTATATTCCTATATATACTTGTTCGAATTGTGAATCCTTGAGGGTGGATTTAACCTTCTTTGGGAAGTGTGCTTGGGAAGTGAGCCTACTACTTTTCTTGACTCCTAACAGGGTATGTCTCCTAATAGGGACTGTGTACTGTAATGTTGTAATAAGCTCCTAATAGGGCTTAATCTTTTAACAAGAATACTATATTCTCAGTACATTATTTGTGGGTGCTAATTCCCATTGGGGTCTTACCTTTACCAGGGTTTACTCGACAATAAGTATTGTTTTATTGTGTTGGCATTTACTGTGTTATCATTTGCATTGAAGTTTTGGTTTATAAAGTTTAAATTTTAATAATCTATATCAAAACTGATTCACCCCCCCCCCCCCCCCCCCTCTCAGTTGTCTTGTGGACTGTTATTCCTAACACCCATATATGTCTCTATATGCTTCACAATTTTGACTATTATTCAAAGGACCATATTGTAGGTAAGAAACCATCAATTATAGTTTAAATGTTCTTACCCTATCATACTTTTCAACCTTTTCAATATTATCTCCAATTTGGAAAGCTTCACACAAACACTTAAGATTTTCTATCCTTATTTTAAAACTCATTTTTTCATCAAAAGCATCCAAATACACGAGTAATTCCCATGCATCATTAGGTTTCATGGTATTAGGTAATCTTCTAATTATTTCTAAAAACCTAAAATTGAACAGAGGATATTTTTCATTCTCTTGAACACAAGCATGTATAAACTCTTTAAGCAGGATAGATTCACTTACCTTTTCATAGAACTATTCTATGAAGATTCATTTCAAGATTTCCCATGAGTTTACATAATGTGGGACCAGATCAGACAACCACTCTCTTGCATCTCCTCCCAAGGACTGAACAAATAATCTCATTATAACATCTTCATGTTCTACTTCATAATCCTCCATCAAGTGCTCAAATTTTATCATATGTTGATCTGCTGATTCTTTTTCTGTGTCATTGAATTTTGGAAGCTCTTTCCTAATATTATCTGGGATAGAATTTGGGAAACCAAAGATTCCACTAAAATTCAATGCTTTATGCCTTTCAATTTTGAAATTCCCTTCATGATATAATTTTGACTTATCACATAACATAGCTGCATATTTAGTCCTATGAGGATGTATATATGAATACATTTTCCAAGATTTCAAATGGAAAAATCATAGCTATATAAAAATTTTAGAGTTGTCACCTCTAAAAGAGGAAAATATTAATAATTGTCTGGGTTCACTAATCCAGCAAAGTCACCTCCTTTAATCTTTGAACAAGTTGCAATAAATTCCACATTTGAAAAACCTTTGACTCTTTGCCAATAAATTTAATAACAATCTCCCCAGTAGAGTCTCCAATCTGTTGGGTCTCAAAACTATAGTTTAGAAAAGAGCACAAATTTACAACATTTATAATACCAAACATACAATTATGTCAAATCAACAAGAATAACCCTAAAGAGATAGTTCCTCTAATCTTTTGATCTTGTTAAGATCAGGTGAGTATTTAATAATTTAATTATGCCTTATTCCTAATACCACTCTACACATCTACCAACCCTAAAAATTCATCATTGAGTGAAATATAATATTTGTATTTACTTGGTGTTGGTTGTCAATGACTTGTCTCATTCTCATTATGTCAGAAGGTTTTTCCTTTTTATCTAAGCACTCACGTACAACTTTATGAGATGACACCATTTTTGTATCATCACCTACTTAATTCTATTAATGCCCATTTATCACTTCTATATTTAGGATTTTAGTCTAACCAAATTTAATTCTCATTTCAGGAAACCAATTAAATGAGGAGATACATGATAACACTTCAATGTACATCCTCATTTGGACATAGAACCAAATAAACATAGTAATAATTACCACAAGAATTGAAAGCAGTTATTGAAAATAAATTTCAAATACCATAAAGGACATTGCTCACAAAAAAAGGAACCCATAACACCTTAATAACATAAAATTATATCATGTTATGAACAACCATCTTTACATATCATATAGTTTATATCTAGCAAGTTCCCCCCCCCTTCTTCTTCCTAATCCTATTTATAACATGGATGTGGTTTCCCTTGTGTAGGCGAGGGAAGCGACAAGCTTCCAACCATTTACATTCTCATTACATTTCAAAAATATAATAATAATTACCATGATGGTTACAAAAGAAAACCCTAGGGATTCCCGGTTATTACATATTATCAAAAAGGAAAAGACCATTTCATAATGGCTTTTAAAAGGTATTGATCACTTGATGTGAAGTCCAACAAGCAATCGGTTCATTTCATCCCAAAATTGCTCCGTATTGAAGTCATGCACATCAAAAATAGTGCACAGCTCCAGCTTGTCCTGCTCCACTTCCAGCTCTAAAATGTCACTCTGATACCTAGCATAGCTGGTGGAAAGGTCCAAGTCAATTGACATTATATTGCTCAAGATATCAACTTGGTCTTCCTGATAAAAATCCATATTCGGCTGAAGAACAGGATATGGATTATCATTCGATGATCCATTGACTACTAGATAACCCATTATAAATTAGAAAATCATTTGCGTTGTACAAAATCATTTCTGAGATCATCTTATAAAGAGATCATTTACCAACATGGCAGCCATATTAAGTTTTGAAAGAATGTTTCACATAAGGTGGCTTGCCTTAGAAAAGAAATAATAATAAATGATGATGAATTACAGCTCATCTCTCATAGTAATTTCCCTTCTTGATCTCTAATAAAAAAATCTTAGCTCATATTATGTACTGGTAAATGATTCATAACCATTGATAAGCCTTATTAATACCCTCAATTGCAGATCATACATCTAGCACCTCTGTGATATCCAAATGGAAATCCTCCCATCCAATAAACACCCACACACAATGCCATTTTGCACCACCTCATCATCCAAAGTATGATGCAATGTCAAAAAATCTTTAAACCTAAGTTTTATGAAATAGTGGTTTTGTTGTTATTTGCAACTCACCATTTATGGAGTCTGCAATATAGCGATGTTGCTATTTTGCAATCCTCAACCTATCCCTTCTGCAAAATAGTGACAAGAAAGACCTCCCACCTTGTATCATCATGATTGGTAATGTAATATTTATATATTTGTGGAAATTTCAAAAATGGTTCCAACACCTCCATTCCTAAATACTCTGACCCTAGTAGTCTAGTAGTTAACATTATTATCAATGGGGTTCATGAATAAAGATATCATGAAACAACTTAATATTACAAGCTTAAGAGCCACTCTCATATTCCTATAGCTTGCAAATAGTTCTATAGTCAAACTTGATGATATTGTAGAAGATTTGGTTGTTACCCTTAACTCTTGGGAATACCATGCTCATGTCATGATCCAGGAAACATTAAGAGGTTATCTATTTATACTAGGAGGATATTTTCTTACTAATTCTGATGCCTTCATAGCATGTAGGTCAGGAAATATGACTATATCAAATGGTCTATCCACTAAGAAACTTGCTATCTATTCTCCTGCACAACCTAAACTTGATGAAGAGTAGACCTTATGGCTAGATATAGGAGAAGAGGGGGATGAGGTCCATTATATCTAGTAGCTTATTATGATTAAAAAAAAAACTTTCATTGGAATCCAATAAGAATATGATATCATGTCTAGCATTATTCAGAATCACTATGGAGTAGGCCACCAGTTTTGTGAAACTACCACATGTCCCTTGCAGACTATTCTTCCACTTTATACTTTGCAACTTTTTCTTGTAGCCACAGACTGTTTGCATACCTTATTACCACATGAAGTGCATTCATCCAGTCTAAGTGAAGTTTCTATGGTATAATTGACTACACCAATTGAAGTTTCTCCTGGAAAATGTTTAGACATTAATAAAGGTCTAACTCCATCACAGCAAGAGTCTATGATTAGATTGCTACGGACTCATCAAAAATATTTTGCATGGGACTATAGTGACATTATAAGATTAGATCCTAAGATATGTACTCATGGGATTTATACCAGTGAAGACTTTAAACTAGTAAGGAAACCCTAGAGGGGAATCAATCTTGCTCTCAGGGAGATAGTTAAAGGAAAATTGCAAAAGTTGTTCAAAGTGGGTTTTATCTATCCTATATCTGACAGTCAATGGGTGTCACCTCTTGTTATATTTCCTAATAAAGGAGGGAAATGGAGAGTATGTGTAGGCTATAGGTAAATTAATATTGAAACCAAAAAGGATCACTTCCCTCTTCCCTTCATAGATCAAGTCTTAGATAATTTGGCAGGGAAATAGTACTTCTCATTTTTTGATGGTTTAGTGGTTACAACTAGATTAGGATTTCCCACGAGGACAAGATAAAATTACATTTGCATGCCCCTAGGGGACCTTTTCCTAATTTTTTCCTTTTGGTCTCTGTAATTCCCTAAACAAATTTTAGAGGGTAGTCATTAGCATCTTTTCTGATATTTCCTATGACTATATGGAGATCTACATGGATGAGTTTACTGCCTATGGCTCAACCTTTTAATAAGTAGAGACCAACTTAGGAAATTTTTGCAGAGGTGTGAAGACCACAATTTGTCTTTGAATAGTGAAAAGTGCTTCATGATGATGCAAGAAGGTGTGGTCTTGGGCTATTATATCTTGACAGAAGGAATTCAAGTGGATCCATTTAAAATTGAGATGATTTCTAACCTTGAGGTCTCTACTAAACAGAAAGAAGTCAAAAGTTTATTAGGTAATGTAGGATACTACATGATATTTATTAAATATTTTAGTCAGAGTTCAGCATCATTGTATAATATTTTGAAGAAGAAAGTTGAGTTTGAATGGACATCATACTATGACAAAGCTTTAGACAGCCTTAAAGTAGCTTTGACTCAAGCCCATGTGTTGAAGGGACCAAATTTTTCATTTTCATTCTATATTCATACTGATGCTTCTAATTATGTCATAGGGGCCATTCTAGGAAAAAAAGAAGGATCAGTTGAGAATGCCATTTACTATGTGAGCAAGAATCTCCAAGGAGCTGAATTCACTGAAAAGGAAATGATGGTAGTAATATATGCTCTTAACAAGTTCAGGCATTACATAATTGGGTATCAAATATTTGTACACATAGATCATGGATACATTAAGTATCTCATGAAAAAACATTCTATTGTAGGAAGGTTAGCAAGGTGTTTGTTGTTAATGCAAAAAATTTATATAATCATTGTTGACAAACTTGGGAAAGCTAATGTAGTGGCTAATTTTATATCTAGCCTACAAGTTAAAGATGATCTTGTAGCCATTGATGATTCCTTTTTGGATGAGAACTTATTTTCCATAATTTCTCACAGCCCTTTGTATGAAGATATAGCTAATTACTTAGCTGTTGGTTAGACTCCTCCTCACTTTTCACCAAATAAAATATGGTTACTTGTGGAGAAGAGTTTCAACTTCTCCTGGATAGTTGATTGTATGTTCTATACTGGTCTAGACCAGATCATGAGAAGATGTGCACATGAGGATGAGACCTATGATATTTTTCATTCTTTACATGATTAACCATGTGGTGGTGACTTTGCAACCAAGAGAACAACCATGAATATTCTCAATACAAGATACTATTTGCCAACTTTACATAAGGATGCAAAAAAATATGCCAAGAAGTGTGATAGGTGTTAAAGGATGGGTAGACCAACCAAATCAGATGAAATGCCTTTATTTTCCCAAGTGGTTGTGACTCCATTTTACAAATGGGGCCTAGAATTTGTAGGGCCTATTGAACCATCCTCAAATGGAAATTCCTATATTATGGTATGTATAGATTATGTTACTAAATGGGTTGAAGCTAGACCAATGAAACATGCAAGGGATAAAAAGGTTGTTGAATTCTTATATGAGGATATTTTCACAAGGTATGGAGTTCCAAGAGAAATAGTTACTAACCAAGGATCTCATATTACTTTAACATTAATTATAGCCTTCGTTAATGAATATAACATTAGACACGGGAAATCCACACCCTACCATCCTCACGCCAATGGGAAATCACAAGTCACCAATAGAGAGATTGAATCTATCCTTACTAAGACAAATGCACAACATAAAAGGGATTGAGACAACATATTACAATAATCAATATGGACATACCGAACAACATGGAAAACTACCACATACTTAACACCATTTGAGATGGTGTATGGAAAAACAATTGTTATGCCCATTGAACTTGAACATAAAATAGTTAGAAAAAATTTAAACTTAGAGATGGATCTCACCACTACTCAAAAGGATGGAATATTGTAGGTGAACACTTTGGATTAACATGGAAAGTCATCCCTACAACGCGTAGAGATTATACAGAATCAGAGGAAGAATTGGCATCACAAATATATCAATGAAAATAAATTTCAACCTAGAGATTGGGCTCTTCTCTATGATTTCAAATATAAAGATACTCAATGTAAATTCAAAACATCTTAGTTGGGACCTTATGAAATCATCGAAGTATTTCCAAATGGAGAACTATAGTTGACTATAATTGATCCCGTGAGATTCAAACTACTTCTCAATGGTCATAGTTTAAAATTGTATCATAAGCCAACTAGAAGATCAGAGTTCATGCATAAATTCAAGGAGGACCATTCATGAGTTTCCTATAGCCAAATAAGTAGGACTTAGTGTCCAACCTTCTTCTCCATAGGTTTTCTTGTAAATGATGTCATAATAAATATTTCCACATTCTATGGAAGTACTTTTTCTTCATAATAAATTCACATCTCCCATACCATTCTATTTTTCTCCCATGTCATCATCACTACATCACTCCTTTCCAAACTCCACATCCATTTATTCTTTGAAGAGATCATGCAACTCATTCATAGATGACAAAAGCGGTAGGTACGTGCAAGGTATGTTGATCATTTATTCTACTCAAGTGCATTATTTAACTTCAATTCTATTTATATTGATATGCCACATTGTTGCTAGAAATTATCCTATGTTGAACCTTCCTCAATAGGTGGAGCTATTATTTAGTTAAAGTTGGAGGGGGGTATGCTTGTGTGTCATCATGCATTTTGTGTCTACTTAGATCACATTATG
Source organism: Thuja plicata (assembly GCA_018584345.1). Lineage (NCBI taxonomy): Eukaryota > Viridiplantae > Streptophyta > Pinopsida > Cupressales > Cupressaceae > Thuja > Thuja plicata. The sequence goes on along the minus strand of MU227940.1, from coordinate 7,076,900 downwards.
TTAGCACCTAGATTATTAGAGGGAAAGGGTATGTGAGTGACATTTGATGTGATGGTTAGAGAGAATAAAATATTTTTGGTACTCATTTTTGTGTATCCCTCGTAATACCTCCAATGGCCAATGTGTTATTATCTCACCTGCTATTTTTGAATGTAGTGTCAGTTTCAATGGTTGAAATATTGTTTTTGGGATTGAAAGAGAGTAGAAGGGTTTTTGTAGAAGGATAAAGTGCAGATTAGTGGAGTGATAAGGAAGCTAAAGGATTATTTTTTGCAAGAATTTTTGAGTCCTGCAGTTGTTTGTGAACCATTTGTGAGGGGTTTTTGAAAATTTTTGAAGCAGAATAGAGTTTCATCATGGGAGGACCTTCTATCCACCATGAACCCACTATTCACACTATCCTTCTTTAGAACTAGGAGTGTCAGTAGACATTCCAAAATTGTATTTTGTTGGATTATTTTCTCAAGCTCACAAACTATAGTGATGGAATTGCCCTAGAATTTGCCCAGAGACTCAAAAATGATGTAGCTGATGTGAAAGGGTTAAATGTGAAGGTCATAGAAGAGTGTATATCTAAAGTGACTAGTTTTCTAGAAGTGGGAGAAACTTTTCTAGAATCAAAGAATGCGAGAACAACTCGTGCTTAATTCACTCATCTAGATGATCCTTCATTAGAGGTGAATAAACAGGGCACAAAGATATTATCATTACCACATGATTATATACAAATAGCTACACATATAATGAAATATATGACTTGTGAAGGAAGGCAGTCATGTCTTCATTCTCTTCAATTTAAGTTGCTCATTCATATCCACCATGGCCAAAGGATGAATGTTCCCAATGTTTTATGTGCAGCTCCTACATAGTGCAAGTGAAGTTCAAAAAGGTAAGCTTAACTCTGTATCACACCACTATTTGATTAATATTTTGGTAGAAAGGGCATTGAATGAGGCCTCCAATGTGTCTTGGAAATATTTTTTAACTATTAGGAGGTTCAAATTCAAGGATGTAGGTCCTAGCGGACAGCCATTAACCCATAGGGTTAGTACACCTGAGTGAACCTTTAAAGTTAGGGAAGAAATCTCATCCTCTAGAGTGTAGCCTGAATCACCTCCTACAACTAAACCTCATAGATCACAAACCTCCTTCGTTAATATAGAATACACCCCACCAAGGCATAATGTTGAGAGATCTTCACAAATTTTTGTGAGGACTTGGTCTGCAGCAAGGAAAAATAAGGGGAAGGAGAAGGAAGTCAAACCAAAAGAGGAAAGGGTAGAAAAAATATACTCTAAATACCTCTGATAGCTCTAAAAGGAAAATTTTGGAATTAATGGGAAGTGTGTACTGAGAGAGGAGGGGTGAATCAGTACCTCTAAAACTTTTGTATCCTTTAATCAATTAACCTTTGTGTAATCAGTTGTATATCCATTCATCTAATCTATACTATCTTGATGTGAGTTATATCAATTCATTAACTTAACATACATGTGAACATTCATGAAAGTAATTGATACATAACACAAGATACGATATCGTAGAAAACTCCTGTGAGGAAGTAAAAACTGCGGTGGGGATGGCACCCACAAAATCTTCACTATCTGCAGATTGGAAGGAGCTAGTTAAGGCTTACAATTTGATCACTTCTGATGATCTACCCTATTAAGAGTATCTGTGGAGACCTGTTAAATTATACTCGGTTAAGAGCATTAGCAATACTGTTGAGTGTGCACTCAGTTAAGAGATTTGTAGTTGGGCTGTTAAATCCACCTTCCTTAAAAGGATTTTTACACTTTGCTCTACTTGTTAGAGTGATATAAAATTACAATTCTACCTGGTAAATGAAATCTAGATTATCACCTAATGTGATTGAGTAATACCTCTGATTCTCGGTAGCCTCTGTTCTTGGTTCTTGCTAACCAATTTCACCTTTTGTTGTTTTGGTTCTTAAAACCTTCAATCTGATCCATAGATGTGCTCATAGGCTTCATTCATCCTCTCTTTTATATTCACATCCTTGTATAATGAATGATTGCATCATCTATTTATAAGATGGATTGACATCATTAAGTTTCATGAAAAATAATGTTAACTCTAAGATTAGGTTTACAAATTTTACCTTGATCTCCTAGTCTATGTATTTTAAATCAGTTACACTAATTAAAGACCTTACATTCATGTGTCTTGTCCCTAAAGAAATGGTTTTGAAAACAAATCAATATTCTATAAATAGAATAAGACTATTTTATCTGACGTGGAAGTCAAATCTACTTTTTTCAGGATGCAACTAATTCTCAGTTTATGTCAGTCGATTATGCTCTGTTATTCAATTGACTGTCTCTCAGTTTGTTCTATCGGTTTGCTCTTTAACTGTCTCTCAGTTTGAACTTTATCCTGCACATCACGTTCCTCTTTATCCTTCTAACTTTTCATTTTTGGTGTACACACAAAGTTGTGTCGTCGGTTCTCTTTGTACTTAGCCATCTTTTGGTGATCTCTTTATATCTGATTTTCGGTTTGCTCTTTGTTTTTTCTTTCAGTGTATGCTTACCGAAAGTGTTTTTGCATACTAATGACAAATTCATGTCATCAATCTCCCCCTTTAACATTAGTATCAAAAACTGATATGCTCAAAATACTAACAAAATGTTAAGTATATACAACATATATAATCCTTAGTCATATCCTTCATCATTTCATGACTCCCCCTCTATATATGTTGGTATAGTATTGTATACCACCTGCCTATCTGTACATATTATTTTCCCCATATGAATATACATATACATATCATTTTCCCCCTTTTTTAACATTAAGGGAAAATTTCTATACCTTATAGCTTATCAAAAATGTGGGAGTGTAAATATTTCATGTCTTCCATTGTTCCTTCAAGTTCTCTAGAGCAATGTGCTCGAGTGTGATCTTGGAATGCATATCTTGAAAATGCACATTATGAGTGAGCCAAACTTACATGTGTTTGTCTTCGCATTCCTTATAGTCCTCAAATTTTCTTCTAACTGATTCAATACGCGTTCTGATAAGTCCAATTGTGTTCCCTTTTTTCACAATCTTCTAGGTTGTGTCTACTACACCGGATGCAATTTTGTTCAGCTTGCTTTCTTGGAAGAATTTGTAACCGATAGAACATACTTCAAATTTCATCTCATCATCGGTTATAGTTAATACTTTTAATCCTCTATCATCCCATTTATCTCCTGTGATCTTTTCAGTCTCAGCCTTAGGTGGACGCTTTAGTGCTTTTACCTTCTTAGTTATAGGGTAACTGGTGACTGTGTGGATGACATCTTAGGTTATCATCTTCAGTTCATCCAACCAAAGTTTATGATTGTGCATTCAGCTTAGTACTAACTGAATCCACTCAGTTTTGAAACCTTTCGGGAATAATAGGGCATTTGTGAGCCCTTTCACCTCTGTGTTTTTATGTTCATCTTTTAATGTTCCATCTTCATTGCATAGCTTCTTATAAGCTTGTTCAACCTCTGAATCACCTATCTCTACAATCTTGCAGTGTATAAATGATCTCACATCTTCGACTAGCAAAACCCTAGTTGGTATTTGTGAGAATGCTCCATCATCATCGGGTTATGAGGCAACCTCAGGGTGAATCTTGTAGTTTGGTTCCTCACATGCCAAATTCTTTATCAATTTGAACTCATCCTTCTTTGTGTTCTTCAATTTCACAGTTCTCGAAGTCGTGGCCATATTTTTAGATTTTAGGGCTTTTTGTGAAATGCATGAAATAGAGTTTTTCATTTTTCGTAGAAGTTATTGTATACACCAAGTGTTATTTCTGATCTTATTTGGAGTGCTGGTGGTTGATTTGTGGTCTCTCTGTGATCCTGACGCTTTTTTCTCAAAAATTGTTCTTGTCACTCTGCTCTGGTCGTGGTGAATAATGAGATCGACCAGTTGCCTATTTATAGTTGTTTGACCCAAAATGTGTGTCATTAATGCCTACCAAATACTCAGTGTGTGAAGACAGAGTTCATCGGTTAAGACTTCAACTTCCCTTCAGTGACAACATGACATTTCAGGGCAGTCGTTATACCTCTTGCTTTTACCAACGAGTTTTGGTGTTGCTAACAACTTGTTCACTTTTCTCAGTTACTGACGAGGCTCGGTTTACACTAGCATATTTGGTTTTAACTGACACTTTTCAAAAAGTGTAGGCAGTCTCAGATTTGATTGTATACCAACGGATTTTGGTATATATGCCCGACAGCAAAGTTATCATAGATTTCAACAAGTAATATCATGATGCATCTTTACTTATGCTAATTTGGCATTTTATCAACATAATATGGAACTGATGTAAAATAATAACTTGGGGTAATGCAGTTCCATACTTACTTGTTCTGCTTAGGTGGGGGTGGTGATGTCACCAGATCCATTGGATGGGGTGTCACCATTTGCATTGCTTGGTCCAACTTCATCATTGTTTGAAGCTTTTCTCCACATTTTGTCTCTTACCCTCTGGATGTCTTCAATGGTATTTTCATTGGGATATGTGCTAGTTTCTATCATTCAGTCTTTGCAGTCTTTCTTGAGATGACCAGTGTAAGCATGCCATTCTAGGGTTAGTCCAGCCTCTATACTTTTTAGTCCACTGTCTCATACAGTTTGCAACAATGTGACCAAATCTTCCACATGCTATACAATTTTTCCAAGTATTGTAATCACATACATAGTGGTTACCGACTCTTTTCAGTTAATAGGGTGTTTATTGACCTTTTGGCTTCCATGCTTGTCTTTTCTTTTTCCATTATTCAAGAGTTGTGTGCCCATTCATTTTGCAAGTATGATAGTATTTGTCCATGTAGGTTTCCTTCTTAGGTTGTTTCATCTCAGACTTACATTCATATGCTTTATGTCATTTCTTGTTACATTTATAACAAAATCCTATGAATGAAAATGTAGATTTAGGAATACCTTTTATTTTGTCTCTGCATACATTTGATGTATGGCCTTGCTTTCCACAGTGATTACATGTAAGCTTTCTTGGTCTTGGATTTGTATAGACATTCTTTGGATCGGTTTGATTGGGTGATTCTCCATTCTCGATAAAGCTTAGATCGGTGTTGGTGTTGACTCTTCGTTATCCTTCAAGAAAATCATCCATTCTTTTATTGCTTTCTTCAGCTTTCTTGATAATTTCATTATGTTGCTACTGAATTCTTATTTCATGTTTCAACTTTTCATTCTCATCCCTTAGCTCACTGATAGCTTCTATTCTTTCAATGAGTTCAAAATTCATTTTGTTTTCCTCTTGACTCATAAGAATAATCTGATTTGTAACTTCATGGTGATGCTCTCTAAGTCTTTGTATTTCAGATTCTTTCTCTTGTAGCTTTTCTGTAATCTTTCTTCTATCATCAATAGCTAGTGTTCTTTCTTTCTCAGCTTGTCTAGCATTGTTCACAGCATCAATCATTCTTACCATCTGTGTCTCCTGACCGATTTGCAGAGATTTAACTTGTCCAGCCAGATGTTGATTGATTTCAGTTAGGCTTGTGATGCTTTCTTCTGATGTGTCTGATGCTTTACTTGTAGTTGATTCTAAAGATTCAAAGAAATCTGGTAGCTCTTCCTCATGGTAATATATTTCATTACAGAGAGATGCCATAATATTTATTTCATCTAATAGATGTCTCATGTTGATTCTAGCTTCTTTATACTACTCATAGAAGATCTAAATTTCAAGCTTCTTATTCTCAATATTTTTATCCATTCTGTACTTCTCCATTGTATGATCTTTTCTCTTAAGCCTTTAATCTTTTCCAAAGAAGAGACTTAGCTCTGAAACCAATTGTTGGAATTAATGGGAAGTGTGTACTGAGAGGGGAGGGGTGAATCAGTACCTCTAAAACTTTTGTATCTTTTAATCAATTAAACTTTGTGTAATCAATTGTATATCCATTCATCTAATCTATACTATCTTGATGTGAGTTATATCAATTCATTAACTTAACATACATGTGAACATTCATAGAAACATTCATGAAAGTAATTGACACATAACACAAGATATGATATCATAGAAAACTCATGTGAGGAAGTAAAAACTGTGGTGGGGATGGCACCCACAAAATCTTCACTATCTGCAGATTCGAAGGAGCCAGTTAAGGCTTACAATTTGATCACTCTAATGATCTAACCTGTTAAGACTATCTGTGGAGACCTTTTAAAGTCTACTCGGTTAAGAGCTTTAGCAACACTGTTGAGTGTGCACTTAGCCAAGAGATTTGTAGTTGGACTGTTAAATTCACCTTCCTTAAAAGGATTTTTACACTTTGCTCCACTTGTTAGAATGATAGAAAATTACAATTTGACCTGGTAAATGCAATCTCTTATTGTTGATATAGATCCATTTAATTTTACATGAATAATATTATCACCTAATGTGATTGATTAATACATATGATTCTCGGTAGCCTTTGTTCTTGGTTCTTGCTAACCAATTTCACCTTTTGTTGTTCTGGTTCTTGAAACCTTCAATCTGATCCATAGATGTGCTCATAGGCTTCATTCATCCTCTCTTTCATATTCACATCCTTTTATAATGAATGATTGCATCATCTATTTATAAGATGGATTGACATCATTAAGTTTCACGAAAAAGAATCTTAACTCTAAGATCAGGTTTACAACTTTTACCTTGATCTCCTAGTCTATGTGTTTTAAATCAGTTAGAGTGATTAAATAACTTACATTCATGTGTCTTGTCCCTAAAGAAATGGTTTTAAAAACAAATCAAGATTCTATAAATACAATAAGACTATTTTATCTTACGTGGAAGTCAGATCCACTTTTTGCGGGCTGCAACTGATTCTCAATTTTTGTCGATCAGTTATGCTCTGTAATTCAGTTGAGTGTCTCTCGGTTTGTTTTTTCAATTTTCTCTTTAACTGTCTCTCGGTTTGCACTTTATCCTGCATGTTGGATTCCTCTGTCGGGTTCCTCTTTATCCTTCTAAATTTTTCAGTTTCGATGTACACACAAAGTTGTGTCATCGGTTCTCTTTGTACTTAGTCATCTTTTGGTGATCTCTTTATATCTCATTTTTGGTTTTCTCTTTATTCTGTCTTTCGGTGTATGCTTACCAAAAGTTTTGTTTGCATACTAATGACAAATTTAAGTCATCAAAAAATGATTATTAGAAAATACCATCCTACAGCCACTGTAGATATGAAGAAACCTCAAAGAAAATCTAGCAAAGTAAAGTCCTCTAAGGCTAGTAAGGAGACACCTACCAGAAGAAGCCATAGGTTGAAAGAGAAACCTCAGAAGACAACTCAAATAGAAAAGGTAATGCTTATATTAATCTTGAATCCCTGATTCTATGGAAGAGGGTGATGATTTAAATACCTATCAAGGAGAAGATGACATACCAGAAAATCTAATAGGGGAATATTTTCCATAGGAAGAGCCAAATGTTTTTTTATGAAAGAATATCATATAGAACAAGGCAAAGATTTGGATGGTCTTACTAATTTGGTTGTTGCAGCACAATAGATGGTTGAGACTACTATAGTATTTTTGATAGGGGGTCTAGTAAACATACCCATGGAGGACCCACACGAAGAATACGAATAATTATATACTCCTCTTAACATTTATACTCCACTTGTTGTAGGATTAATCATGTATAAAGAAATGTTATTGAAACAAAGCCAGTGGGAGTTAGAGAAATATAACCTACAGAGGGTAATTGATATCAAAGGATTGAAATTCAGAATAAATATGATGAGATCACTAAGCTGAAGAATAGGATCACTACAATCACAATAATGTTTCCTCATCTTATGCAATGCAAATCACCACTCAGAGTTTATACCCTGTACTTAAAAGAATAGTATTTGAATTTTAGTTTGATGAGGGTTGTTAGAGGGTTAAATACTTCTTTGGAAAAAACTGAATAATACCATGAGGTGTACAATTCCTCTCTTGCATCCATAAATAAATATCTATGTGAGTTATATTTCCATAATTTTTTTGTTTCTCATAATACTACTTAGAATTCACTTGCATATATTGGAGATATCCAACTATGAGCATTCATGTCATGGATTCAAAATGAGGCCAGTAGGGAAATGTAGGCTAGACCACATATACAAGAGGAAATAGATACTCCCTTACAATTAAGGGTTAAATTTAAAGAGGCTCTGACACTATATTATGATTGGTTGTGATTGTTTATAAAAAATTCTCACAGGAAAAGAATTCAATTTTTAAGAGAAGAAGTGTTCAAGGAGCATGAGAAGATGGCTAGGCATGAAGGGAAATTAGTCCTTGGGCACATTATTTAATTATAGAACAACCTTTCTGAGGCTCTCCAGTGTGTTGAGCCTCATTCACCACAAAACTACCTTGTAGCAACTCAAAGAGCACCCAGGTCTATAAATTGGCCCACACAAAGCAAGAACATTGGATTTCACTAACATTCCAACCCCCACTTCTACTTTGGCCTCTTCTTAGCATGCTAGATGATGGAAATTCATATGATATGGAGTCTAAAAGGTCTAGATGGGAAAATTTGGAGAAAAACAAAGGATACTACTAGAATTTGGCCAAAGGCAGAATAGGACAAGGATCAACCAATGACTTCAGAATGAATGCAAGGATCAAGAATTTCTCCATTATTGGAGGACTAGAAATGAGATAGGTTGGGAGAGTGATGGGCTAAAATAACTGCCTATTTTGTCCTAGTTTATCTTGTTTCACTTGGAACTGTTATAGGGTTTATGGGTGTTTAAAGACTTTGATTTGAGTAGTTTTATGTCTTTTGAAATAATACCTGATGAACATGTGGCATGTGGACTTAAATAATTTTGGGATGATGTACTTGATTTTTTAAACCATGGTTATCTTTATATTATACTTTTTGAATAATTCAAGCATAATAAGTTTCCTCCATCCAACTAGTCTATTTTTGTTGCAGCCATGTGATATATCCATATTAATCAAATCTTAAGCTTAATAAATGTATGTAATGTGGAATGGATGTATGTCCATATTTTTATGCTCCTAACCTTTTTGTAGAAGGAATAGATGAACATGGAAGAATGGTAAAGCTAACACTTAATGTGTTTCACCAGTTCGTGTACCAAGTCATTTAGTCAAGAGCAACAAAGAGGACAGATTTGAAGACTCGTTGATGGCTTAACTAATTGATCCACTTTCTAGCTAGAGAAGTCAATTATTTTTTAATGTAGAGAAAATCAAAGCTAGGGAGTAGTTTTTCTATATTCTCTCTCACAAATAGGAAGATGATTGTTTCTTTCTTATTGAGATAATTTCTCCTTTCTTCTTTCAATGTAATAACTGCACCCATCTATTTTGTTAATGGTGGTCAGTTAGTTAGTTAGTCAGTTAGTTGTGAAGTTTTAATTTAAATGAGTCATTGAAGCCTCTTTGGAGGTTATCTAGGAGGCTTGACATTAGTAGATTTATGATGATGTAACTATATTCAACAATATAGTTTTCATAGTTTCCAGTATTATGTATAATCAGTTTATGTTATATGAATAAAGAAATGGTTATTCTGAGTTTATAGTGTGTTGAAGAACTTGGATCCACTCACCCAAGTGGGCACATGTGGTGAGTGATCCTTTACATTTTTTTGTTTATTTCCAATTATTTTAGTTGTTGTTCAGTCAATTGTTTGTTCCTACAACCAAAGCAGGAAAAGTAGTTTCCTACCTGATAGACCTGAACTTGGTTTCTGTAATTTTTTTTCACTACTATTCATGCTTAATTAGTTGGTAACCAATTACTTTTACTTTCAAGAATATATTTTCCTCTATTACTTCTCTTTCCAGCAATAGCTAACATGGCCTCATTGGAGACTTGGTGCATATATTATGCAAAACTATATCAAATTCACGACCTTGGGTTGGCATATTAAATGAACCTTACCATAGGAAAGATATATGCTTAATTAAGACACTAGTACATTTCACCTTAAATTTTGACAAAAATTGGTCGCAATTTCGATAGAAATTGGTCGAATGCACGACCAAACCTTTCGTCGGTCTTTTTTTGTTGAAATTTCGACATTTTTGTTATTGGTCACAATTTCGACCAACATAGAGGTTGAAATTTTGACTATAGCTCTTACTCAATTTGATGGAAACTTTCGACCAATAGATGGTCGAAATTTCGACCAATATATGGTGGAAACTTCCGACCAATATATGGTCGAAATTCCGACCAATATTTGGTGGAAATTTCTGACCAATATATGGTCAAAATTCTGACCAATATTTGGTGGAAATTTCTGGCCAATATATGGTGGAAACTTCTGACCAATATATGGTCGAAATTCTGACCAATATTTGGTGGAAACTTCCGACCAATAAATGGTCAAAATTTCCACCACCTGTTCTAGAGATTTTGACATGAATGCTTTGCTTTCCACCAAGGAATTGGTCAAAATTCCGACCAATATTTCATGGAAAAAAGGATGTTGGTCACAATTGCGACCAACACTTTGGTGGAAATTAAAAGTGAATTTGGTCGAAATTTTGACTATTTCTCTATTTTTTTTTAAAAAAAAAATTTATCGATTGATTTTTTTTAATTCTACTTGGATTCAACTGTGTAGTTTTTTGAGTCTCATTGGCTCTGGGTGATGCTCAAAGAGGTGAAGGACGGGGATCGACTTCCTAGGAGGTCACCCATCCCTGTACCACTCCAGCTAGAGCGCACTTAACTATGGAGTTTCCTCCATGGTTAAACCCACTCTGCTTGCATCCTCATTTGCAAAACCTTCACCAAGTGTTGTGCCTTATGAACCATCCATTAGAAATCCCGATAAGCTTAAGGGGATTTCTAAAGGATGGTTCATAAGGCACAACACTTGGTGAAGGTTTTGCAAATGAGGATGCCAGCAGAGTGGGTTTAACCATGGAGGAAACTCCGTAGTTAAGTGCACTCTAGCTGGAGTGGTACAGGGATGGGTGA
>MU227940.1:7042981-7065814 GCA_018584345.1 Thuja plicata | reverse complement strand
ATTTCGACCAACTATGTGTTGGTCGAAATTGCGACCAACACGGGCATAAAAGTAAAAAAAAACAAAAATTTTCCTTTGTAATGCGACCAACCTAAACTTTTTTATGATATGGTCGAAATGTTAGGTCGAAATTTAAGGTGAAATGTACTAGTGAGATGACCAAACTGTGATTAGAGGAGTTGATCCAAGTTATTAAACCATTTGGAAAGGTCTACAGTCATCATAATATGCTAGGGATATGGATTCTTACTCATATATTGGAGGAGATTGGATGGTGTCTTGATCTTGATTAATGTCAAGACTTGTTTCTTTATTTGTTTGATTATCCTCTTAACATGAAGCCACTTCTAAGGAAGGGATAGGAGTTTGGATATGCACAAGGATTTATTGAAAGGATTCAATATCTTGGAATTATGTGGGGTTATTTTGAGTGGGTTTAGTAGGGATTGAAGCACATGATGGCTCAGGATCTAGGATATTTGAAGTATGAGAGGTGTTTGTATCAAGACTTTGATTAGCTTGGATTTATTTTGGAAATAGTCCTTGGGGGTAAACACACTCAACATGGTCAATATAAAATATATCATCATTAAGTTCATTGTTTGATGGAAATGGTGTGACTGGTTGTGAAGCTTTGGGAGATGAAGGAATGCTAGAAGAAGTAGAGGTTACATGTGAGCCATTGCTAGACATAGGTTCTCTATTTTTATCAGGTTTAGGATTAATATATTCTTTCTTTTTAGATGATTCATTAGGCTCTATGATTTCAATGATGCCTGTGTAAAGGAGATCTTGGATCTTATGTTTCAACTCTATGCAATTTGAGGTCTTATGTTTGTTTTGTCTATGATATACACAATAGTCACTAAATAATTCCCATCCCCCTATAGTCACTTTAGGCAATGTGATAAGATTGTTTATAATAAGCTCTTTCAAAGTTAATTCATAAGATTGCCCCAAAGGTGTAAACTTTCTATCCAAGGGGTACTTAGGTTCACATGTGTTTACATAAGTAGTGCCTGATTTGAGATTTTTCTTCTCACTTTTATCCATTTGTTGTTCAATTTTGAATATTTTCCTTTTGTATTCCTTGAATTTATGCATTGGCCATGATTTCATTTGTTTCTCTGAGGCATGTCTCAAGATTTGAGGTTGGTTCATCTCTTGCTCATTTTCTAGAGTTTATGTCATGAATTTTTTTCTTGAGATCTTGAATTTCTTGAACCAAGAAGGCCATGGGCATGTATGATAGTTCTGATCTAGTTCACATTAGTGTAAAAATAAATGATCTTGAGTCAACCTTGAGTTGATATCCTCTTGGAGATGATTGATTTGGTCTAGAATTATGATTAGGGTTTGTAAACAAGTGCTTTGATTTTGGTTGATCAATTTGAAGTATGTCTAAGATAATATAGTCTAATAGAAAAAGATCTATTTGTATGATGAAGACTCGAGATTAACCTTGATTTCTTAGGTTCTAGGTGAAGGACCTGTAATCCTTAATGATGAACCTTCAAAACAAGAGATTAATGGTGTTTTGACAATACTTTGCAAAATGATTATGTTTAGAGAAACAATGGTGATGATCCACTTGTTTGACAAGGGTAGATATGATTATAATTCCAAGATTATTTTGATCAAAATACAATCAACTCCAAAAATGGTATCCAAAAAAACTTTCAAACTTTGTTCAAATTGTATTGAACCAAATGTGACACTTTAGAGACCAAATGAGATAATTTAGAGACCAAATGAGATACTTTAGAGACCAAATGAGATGGAACCAAATGCCAACTTTTAGGAACCAAATGAGATGTTTCTGAGACCAAATGAGATACTTTAGAGACCAAATGAGATGGAACGCAAACCAGATGAGATGAAGCTTGGTTCAAATGCATTGTTTGATTCTTCAAGAAATTTGTGTATGATTGTTGTTTGTTTGGTGTTTTGGTTTCAAATGTACACATTCTTATAAAAACAAATTAGGATCCTTGAAACATAACAAACACACTCAAGCACTTGTATTTGCAAAAAAAACATTGATAACATCCATTGCATGTTCTCGTACCATTTCCACAAGTCTTGGACAAAGAAATTAATTAAAACAAGCTACCTAAGGACATTTTGATTTTCTATGGTAAATGAGGTAAGCTGTCTACTTAACCAAGATTTAATAAGGATTATATTCAAAGTGTTTGAATTGGTTCCTAATGATGTTATTGGCATTCATGTTTTTCCACCGATGTCAACATATGTTTCTATAGAGGAAGAACAAATTGATTATTACTATTGCTTTATGACTGACAGAGGTGTACGGGTATTGTACGATTGATTTAGAATGAGAGAAGATAGTGATGTGCACAAAAATGAGTTGTTTTCTTACTCCTAAGGTCACACGGTTTAATAGTGTGTATTAGATGAATTACAGATGTTTTAGTGAAGACTGGATACTAGACGGTGGCAGTGATGCTTGACAAAGTTAGTCTATGTGTTTTGAGTATAACTTATGAGCGATGTGGATTCAGGTTATGCGAGCTTAACGGATGGTAGAATACATGTTAAGGAATGTTTTTTATGGGTCGCAAGTCATATTATTGTTGGTGACATCATTTGTGGCATGTGTTTAGGAGGAGACCTATTTGGGGCCGACTTCATAGATGTAGTGTGTATTATGGATTGCGAGCTTGGATTATGGATCTTGGATTATATTTGATGAATTGTAATTGATGTTTACTTCTATAGGTACCATTTATATCTTAGCAAGGGGTTAAATAATTATTTTTATATTGGGAAAGCTTAATTGGCCGACCTAATCAATTATTGTAATAGGGCATATATAAGAGATATTTTCTTTTGAAAAGATGTATGTATGAAGAGGTGGTGATTGACAGAGACAGAGAAGTGTGGAATCTACAAGCTTGATTGTCTACTGGATGTAGAGCATAGTTTGTTTTTATGTTACTTCATTGGAACTGACCAAGCAAAGACAGTTGCTATCAGACAGTTCACGGGATTGTATATTTTCTATATGCACTTGTATTTCGGACTGTAGGTCCTGAGGGTGGCTTTAACCATCTTTAGGAAGTGTGCCTGGGTAGTGAGCCCACTATTACTCTTGACTCTTAACAAGGTTTGTCCTTTAACAAGGATAGTGTACTATAATGCATCAATAAGCTCCTAATAGGACTAAATCTTTTAACAGGGATACTATACTCTCATTACATTATTTGTTTATGCTAATTCCCACCAGGGTTTTACCTTTAACAGGGTTTCCTCGAAAACAAAGGATTATGTTCTAATTAAAATAAAAACAAGTTTTACAAGGACCTAAAACCTTTAACAAATATTTTAAATGAATATTACAATTAAGTTCAACAGAAACTATGCCTCAGCACCTAGGAAAAAAAACCCCAACAACAAAGAGGCCCATAGACTAACAACAAGAAAAACACAAAAAGAAACAGACAGGGACAACAAAAAAATAGGAAAACAAAGGATTATGTTAGTGTGTTGGCATTTACTATGTTATCATTTGGATGAAAGTTTTGTTTATAAAGTTTAATGTTTAATAATTTGTCTCACAACTAATTCACCCCCCCCCCTCTCAGTTGTATTGTGGATTGTTATTCCTAACAATTGGTATCAAAGATACTGGTCCTTAGAGAGAAAGTTTAATAGCTTGAAGTGATCTTGAAGATGACATACTATAGGAAGGATAGTCTAAAGTTTGATCCTGAGAGCTTTGACAGTTGGAAGAACAAGATGAGAACACATTTTCTATGCTTGGGAATAGACTACTAGTTAATAACAAAGAGTAGTGTACAGATGAAGACTAAGGATGAACTAGATAAGGCTACTAATGATGAAAAGAAGGTATTCTCACACAACATGGTCACAAGAGAAGAATTGATTAGTGCACTTTCTAAAGGTGAATTCACAAAGGTTAAATATTTGGATTTTGCACACGACATTTGGACAAGATTGGAAGCACTGTATGAAGGCGACAAGTTTACTAAGAAAGAAAAGTTGCAAAATTGGAAGACAAAGAAGGAAATGTTGAAAATGAAAGATGATGAGAATATTAGAGCATATGCACAAAGAATTACTAAAGTTGTTATTGGCATCAGAAACTCTAGAGGAACTTATAGTGAGGAAGAACTAGTGATTGCGAAAATTCTCTAACACCTATGTACAAAACCAAAGTGCAAGATATAGAAGAGATTATGCCTTTGACTCCAAACTTCAATAGAGAGATGTTGATTGGAAAAATAACTTCCTTTGAGGCCACTAAGCTGGGAGAATCATTACCTAAAGTTGAATCAACATTCAAGGTGACTGTGCATAAAAATAAATACTTTATCAGGAATTGCGAGAACCAGCAGTAGTGACTTGAGAGAAGAGCTTGGTGGATATGTTGATGAATGGGAACAGAAATAGGAAGAAGAAAGAGAATTAGATGGAATTGTGGCCCTCATCTCTAGAAGAGAAAAGAGAGGTAAGGGTAACTTTGAAGGAAAGCTACCTCTGAAATGTTTTTCATGCGATAATATAGATGATTTTGCATTTAGATGTCCTACAAGGGTTCCAAAGCACAAATCTAAGTTTTATAAGCCTAAGTATTCAAAGGATAAGGAATGCTATTATGCTAGTGAAGGTGTTTCTGATGATGATGCTATTATGATGAGATTGGATTTATTGCTATCAAGGATGAGAAACATTTACATGAAGAAAGAACTTTAGTATCTCGTGTTGAAAAGAAATCTGAATGGGTCATAGACAGTGGTTGTTCACACCATATGACTGGAGATAAAAATAAGTTTGTTAAGGTGAATAAGTATGATGGTGGTGTTGTGAGATTTGGTGATAATACTCCTAAGCTTATCATTAGGGCTGGATCTATATCTTTGGATGGAAAAACCAATATTGACAATGTATTACTTGTTGATGTACTTAAGCATAATTTGTTGAGTGTTGGACAGCTAGTAAACAAGGGTTATCAATTAAAATTCATTGATGGGAAATGTTCTATTAGAAGTAAGTCAGGAGACTTGATGACATCTGGTACTAAATCCAGAGGTAATGTATTTGAATTAAATATATCTTAGGCTTCTTGTTTTTTTGTGAAGGTTGATGACAGTTGGTTATGGCATAGAAGATTTTGTCATGTTAATTTTGATAATATTGTGAAGGCACTTATACGACTAATACAATTAGAGATCTACCAAATATTGTGAAACCATCTAACACTATGTGTAGATAATGTGTAATGGGGAAGTAGACTAGAAGTAGTTTTAAAATCAAATCTTACTTAGCGAAAGGGAAATTGGATCTAGTGCATACAAATCTATGTGGTCCTACAAGAAAAAGATCTTACTACGGTGAAAGGTACTTTATACTTTTTGTTGATGACTTTTCGAGAATGATGTGGATTACATATTTAAGAGAGAAATCAAAAGCGTTTGAAAAATTCAAAATATTCAAAGCAAAAGTTGAGAATGAATCAAGTTTAAAGATAAAATGTTTGAGATCAAATAGAGGTGGTGAGTTTACTTTAGATTTGTTCAATACCTACTGCGAAGAGAATGGAATATATAGACAGACATCTGCTCCTAGAACATCACAATAGAATGGGATAGAAAAGTGAAGAAATAGAACAATTAGATGCTACTAGAACTATGTTGTTGGAAGGAAATGTATCACATATTCATTGGAGAGAAGTTGTTGGTATTGCTGTGTATACTTTGAACAGAATTCAGATCATAGAAGGTACAAGTAAGAATCCTTATGAATTATGGTTTAATCATACTCCTACTATAAAATATATAAGAATATTTGGTAGTAAATGCTATATCAAAAGAGATGATGAGATAGGGAAGTTTGATGCTAGAAGTGATGAAGGGATCTTCCTTGGTTATTTCACTAAAATAAAAGCCTATAAATGTTTCAATCTGAGATTGAGGAAGATGATTAAAAGTGCTAATGTGAGGATTGATGAAAATTTCTAGATTCAAGAGAGAATGTATGACTGTAATTAGAATACAGAGATCAAGGAAGTTATTGTAGATCAAGAAGAACCTTTTGAGATTGACTATGAGATCGAGGTATGTCAAGATGATTCAAATGATCCTACTGAAATTCCTAAGACTCTAAGGTATGTTAAGAAAAACCATCCTCAAGATCAAATTATTGGAGATTCTAATAGATTAATGATGACAAGATCTAAATTAAGAGATGAAATTTGTTTGATTTCTCAAGTTGAACCAAAATCTACTAATGAGGCATGTAGAGATGAATCTTGGACTAAAGCTATGCAAGGAAAAGTAGAACAGATAAAGAAGGACAATAGTTGGGAATTGGTTCCAAGACCTACAAAAGAATTTTATAGGAATTAAATGGGTTTTGAGAAACAAAATGGATGAGGAAGGAACAGTAGTAAGAAATAAAGCAAGACTGATTTGTAAAGGCTACTCGCAAAAAGAAGGCATAGACTTTGAAGAAAAAAACTCTCCTATTTCTAGGTTGGAAGTAGTATGATTATTTATTGTTTATGCTACACATAAATATATCAAGTTATATCAGATGGATGTGAAATCTTCATTCTTGAATGGAGATCTAGAGGGAGAGGTATACATTGAGAAACCTAATGGATTTCCTTTGACAGAAGATGAAGACATGGTATGTAAGTTGAAGAAAGCTTTGTATGGACTTAAACAATCACCAAGAGCATGGTACGCAAGACTAGACATGTATATACTTCATCTTGGCTTCAGAAAAGGTAATGCAGAGAGTAATTTGTACTTAAGAACTATTGAAGATGGAATTCTAATCACAGAAGTTTTTGTTGATGATATCATTTTTTAAGGAAATGATGTGATGAGTAAAAGATTCTCTAAAGAGATGGAAAATGAATTTGAAATGTTAATGATTGGTGAGATGAAAATTTTCCTTGGATTGCAAATTAATCAAAACAAGAGTGGTATTTTCATTTCTCAGACTAAGTATCTTAAGCAAATGTTGAAGAAATTTGGAATGGAAGATTGTAAACCTATTGGAACACCCATGGTGACTAGTTACAAACTTACTAATAATGATGAAACTTAGAGTGTTTTTCAGACAAAGTATAGATCAATTATTGGAGGTCTACAATATCAAATGCACACCATACCAGATATTGCTAATGTACTTGGAATTGTGGCAAGATATCAAGAAGATCCTAAAGAGACACACCTTGTTGTCGTGAAAATAATTTTCAGATACTTGAAAGGAACAATAGAGTATGGGTTATGGTATGAAAAATTAGATGATTTTATCTTACATGCATATATTGATGTTGATTAGGTAGGTAGTATGGATGATAGAAAGAGTACAAGTGGATGAGTATTTTTCCTTAGGAAAAGGTTGGTTTCATGGTTAAGTAAGAAGCAAGATTATATAGCTCAGTCTACTGCTGAATCTGAGTATGTTGATGCTACTATAAATTGTGCACAGATTGTTTGGATGAAACAAATGTTGAAGGACATTAGAATAATTTTTGAAGAGCCAGTGGTTATCCATTATGATAACACTAGCACAGTGAACATGTCAAAGAATCCAATAATGCATTCAAAGACAAAATATATTTCAATTAAGTATCATTTTTTGAGGGACAAGGTAGCAGAGAAGGAGATCAGATTGGAGTATGTTAGCACAAAGGAATAGATAACAGATATATTTACAAAACCTTATCCAAAGTATGTCTTTGAGTATCTCAAACGTATGCTTGGGGTATGAGCCCCTCCTTGCGAGAACTAAATTGATGCAGGAATGCATCAGTCTAGTGGCTTTCAGAGCTATATCATTTTTTGGACTTGATGTATGGATCTAATCCTTAGGGGGGGTGACGGCACAAACATTACATAATATATTTGGGTAATTTTGCACCTAGTTATTGTAGGCATATAGATTTGAAAAAGATGCACCTTGTAGAAGAAAGAAGAAGAGTTATGGCACCTTTTTCCATTGTTGTCAAAGGGGGAGATATTATATGAGAAAATACCTACTGTTTAGGGAGGGTTGTGTTGAGGATATTGATAAGATTGTATTGAGAGAGTACTTTTGGGTTGATGGATTTTCCCATATGCTACCATCAATGCCAAAGGGGGAGATTGTTGCAATTGGTTCCTGATGATGTTGTTGGCATTCATGTTTTGTCACTGATGTCAACATATGCTTTTATAGAAGAAGAACAAACTAATTATTACTATTTCTTTATGACTGACATAGGTGTACGGGTACTGTACGGTTGATTCAGAATGAACGAAGATAGTGATGTGTACAAAGATGATTTGTGATCTTACTCCTAAGTTCGCTCATCTTAATAGCATGTATTAGATGAGTTAAAGATGTTTTAGTGAAGCCTGGATACTGGACGGTGACAGTGATGCTTGACAGAGTTAGTCTCTGTGTTTAGAGTATAACTTACGAGCAATGCGGATTCAGGTTATGTGAGCTTAAGGGATGGTAGAAGACATGTTAAGGAATATTTTTTATGGTTCACAATTTGTTTGATTATTGGTGACATCAACGGTGGCATGTGTACTAGAGGAGACCTATTTCAGGTCGACTTCAGAGATGTAGCATGGATTATGGATTGCGAGCATGGATTATGAACCTTGGATTATATTTGATGAATTGTGATTGATGTTTACTTGTTATAGGTACTTTGTGTATCTTAGCAAGGGGTTAAATAATTATTTGTATATTGGGAAAGCTTAATTGGCCAACGTAATCAATTATTGTAATAGGGTATATATGAGAGATCTTTTATTTTGAAAAGATGTTTGTATGAAGAGAAGGTGATTGATAGAGGTAGAGAAATGTGGAATATACGAGCTTGATTGTCTGTTGGATGTAGAGAAATTTGTTTGATTATGTTACTTCATTAGAATTGACCAAGCAAAGACAATTGCTATCAGATAGTTCACTAGATTATATATTTTTTAATACACTTGTATTTTGAACTGTAAGTCCCGAGGGTGGCTTTAACCTTCTTTAGGAAGTGTACCTGGGCAGTGAGCCTACTGTTACTCTTGACTCCTAAAAGGGTCTTTCCTTTAATAGGGACTATGTACTGTAATGCATCAATAAGCTCATAATAGGGATAAATCTTTTAACAATGATAGTATACTCTTAGTACATTATTTGTGGGTGTTAATTCCCACTAGGGTTTTACCTTTAACAGGGTTTCCTCCACAATAAAGTATTGTGTTATTGTGTTTGCATTTACTGTGTTATCATTTGGATGAAAGTTTTGTTTATAAATTTTAGTGTTTAATAATTTGTCTCACAACTGATTCAACCCCCCCCCCCCCTCTTAGTTGTGTTGTGGATTGTTAGTCATAACACAAAGAGCCTTTGTTTTTATCTCTCTTTATGAGAGATTCCCACCAATGCTAGGGAGGTTTTGCACAATCTGTGAGGAGTGCTCAAGGAAGGCTATTATATAATTTCTCTTTGTCCTTCACCTCATTAAGGATGAAGCCATTGGTTATAGTGGGTTGGATAATCATGGTTAGAGTAGTTTTGAATCCCACTTTGGGTTGTCCCTCTCACCATCCTTGTTAAGGAAAGTCTTGGGAGGTGGGCCCACTATGGCTTAAAAATGAATGCACTACTTAAACAAAAATGAGATAAAAGTAGGTCTAGGAGTTTGATCACCCTAAGAAGGATGAGAGCATATCTCTATTACCTTTATTCTCCAATTACCCCAAATACATGATTCCTTCTTAGACATTTTCTATTTAAATAAAATTCAATGAGGTCGCCTAATTAGGTTATGTGTTTGAAACTTTGAAATTTGCCAAAAGATGAAATGAAAGATACATGTAAATTTAAGAGTTTATTGGGTGTACCATGTTTGAAGTTGAGCACATTTTTGAGAATTTTGATTTTTAGATACATTACCTCAGTGATTATTCCAGCTCCTTAGCATCCAATGTTCACATGAATGTTAGTCCAACACCAAATGAGCAAAGTGAAGAAATTCAAAAAAATGGAGAATTTGATAGAAATGCTTAGAAAGATTAAGTGTCCAAATTGATCATAGGTATTTGATAAAAATATTTATATAAGTTGATAATCATCAAATATCTACTATATTATTTACCTTCCTTGTCAAGTTGTTCATCAACATTTTCCCAATGTGTCCTCTTATCCCAATTGTTTAATCCCTTAGCCTTATTTTTTTGGAAATGGTTAGGTAATTTGAATGTATCTTTTCAAATTTTCCTTGATTTGATCCCTTTAGTCATCTACTAGTCATCAAAATATCAATTAAACTTCAAATTATCAAGTTGTACAACAAATTCTAATGTTCCCTATCATAAACCAAATTCTACAAAACAAATATTGTATGAGATGGAATAGAGACCGAATAAGATGGAATAGAGACCAAATGAGATGGAAAAGAATTAATTAAATCCTATTATCCATCACCCACCACTACATGACAAAAAATCAATCAACCAATTGTAAAAGAGGAAAGAAAGTGTATGGATCACAAAAAGGATTTGCTATCTTGACCACTCAATCATAAGGATCAATATTGTCCACTGAAAGGGGACACATCATTAACTCTTAACCTCAACCATGCTTTGAGTATGGTTATCTAAACTTACCCCCTACACAATGGGAAATCCTATAAGTAGTAAACATTCTTAGGGCAAATAATCTACTTTCATAATCTAAAATCCACTTTCATCCTGAATTCATCCAATTTCATTCAAGCATCATAGTTATAGTTCATTTGCATCCACTATATTTGGAGGCAAATTGCTAATTGAATTTAGTAACATTATAAATGGAAAATTCTCATGAAGTTATAGGAGGATTTGAACATGGAGATTATCTTAATTTGGATCAATCAACTTAGCTTTGCATCAATTCATCATCTTAGATCATTAATATTCCTCATTCTAGGAGTTGTCACTTTAGGATTGCTTTGCAGTTGAGAGCATTCTTTTAGTCATTTCAGCTAGAGATCCATGAGATGCTCTCAATCATTTCCATTTGAATGCTAGTTAGTATAGATCTATTGAATTTGGATTGATATTGTGATTGAATTAATGTTTCATGTAGGTTTGTAAGTTGCAAGTTTTTAAGTTGCAGATTTACACACACACAAAAGACATCATACTAACAATCTGTACTATTTGAAAGGATTTCATCATAAGATGTCTTAAGTGTTGAACATATGTGTGAAAATGGTTATGTTGTCACAAAATTTTGCACCCTTGCCTAGATGGTGGTTAGCAAACTAGGCAACCTTGTGAAACATGGAAACAAGCTCTCAATGTGGGACTTGCTTAATGAGAGTGAATCTCTAGAGAAGGTTGGTTTCCTTTACAATTAGGGCAAACCTAAAATATAATGACTTGGGGGAAAAGGGATAAAGACATACTGAAAGGGAAATGGTGATGCACTAGATTGAATATTTTATCTACTATTTCTAATGATCACACTTAGCTTCAAAATAAATCACAAAACTACACTACTTTATGTATTTATCAGCCTTAGCACAAGAATGAAAGTCAAGAACCAATACAACCAGGAACGGAATATAGGTATTCACTTAAAAACATTGGTTGATTGAGATTAATATAATCATGCAATTTTGTAGATGTTGAAATACATCCTAATAATAAGGTAGAATGACTACACAAGATTATTTAGATTGAAATTAGGTAAATAACAAAAACTTCTATTAAAATATGATAAAATGTATCTAAAGAAGAGAATTCTATAAAAAGGCTAGAAAAATAGATCCTGGGAGAATTACAAACTTTTCTTTTAGAGGGTTTAACCATAACCCATATTGTATATGAATTTAAAACCCTTATTGGAGTTGAGTTACAAAAGAGACCAAAAAGATCAGAGGGGAAACATAAGAAATCCAATCTGCAAGCAAGTCAAATTTCAGAAGTAATAGGAAAAGTGGTCAAGAATGAATGCTCTGCAACCATAAGAAGTCACCTTTACAATAACTATGGCCTCAAAAGTTTGTGTGCCCTATCCTCTGATGGCATGTAGATTTCCTGAGAATTAACTAGAAGTGTAAGAGAGTGGTGAGGTAGTTGGAAAGATCAGATTTTACCTATGGAAGTAATGGTGCCATTAGAAGTATTTGACAATAGAGAATAGTCACTAGAAGTAGATGTGAGTAGCTAAAAAATGTTAATGCTTTGTTCTTTTTTGATCCCAATCGCTGAAAGTATCCCGAACATCATCCTGCATGTTTGGCACTAAACTAACTACTTGACCATCGACAGGAGTCCCCCCGATTGTCAAAATCCCTCACTAAGCGTAGAAATATCATTATAAAAGACTATTGAACATCAAAGAAGCTCAGATAATTTTGTTGAGGACCACTTCATGAATTGGTGTTGTACTAATATCATTGGTATAACCTCCACAACCAATCATGTTGGAAAAACCTTCACTAATAAAACTCATCATCATAGTTAATACTATCACCCTGCAAGATTTTATCATTCCCAACAGTACAAGCTATGTCAATATAACCATCAGAAAAACATATTTATTTTTCTTCCAATTCCTATTACAAAACCATTTCGGCAGGACCTAAAGATTTCTTTCCAAAACTATTTTGTATCGCTACTACTCGGGCTACCTATTGGAAAGAGTTACACTGATGACCCCTACATTCTCTGGCATCGAAAACATATTGGAAAAACCTACAAGAAGCCAACCCAAAATCATATGTCAGCAAAGCCTAAAGATAAATCCACTAATCTCATTATTAAACTACTCGGAGACCTCTTCGGAAAGACTTACCCCGATGAAAACCATTAGGGTAACATACTTTATTGGGATACCCAAAACTGTCACTTCCAATGCCCAATGAAATTACATTGGTTAAACATCTTTCAATGTCCCATTTTCATCCACTTTCACTTGGTTGGAGGAACCTACCACAATGGAAACTGTCAGGGTAGCCAGCACTGTTAGAGCACATCATTTGGCCACCTATGATATGCCCTTCTACATTGATGACATCCATCGGCATAGCCTCTATTGATAACCCCCTATAGATAATTTCACTTCTATCTAGTTTTCTTTCAAAAAGAGTTACCCTGATGCCACCCATTGGGGTAACAAACACAATCAGACCCTCCATTTTCTCTTCTTCTAATATCAATAGTTATGTCATTGGAAGTCGTCGATGAATGTCCAGACGAGCTATACTGATACTTGATCATGAAGAATCTTGAATATACTATTGGGATCTTAGTGAGACCATGGGCCTTCTTTTCCAAAATCACACCTTAGACTCCTAAAGATGACCTACTTTGTCAATTTAAGTGTAGCAAGGAAAATGTTACACCAAAATTCTTGTTCTGAATCATAAGTCCATTTCAGCTCTACTTAATTAGGCACTCTTGGATAGAATATGATCTGAAGATCAATGGGGACAAAAAATGGTCAACATTTCTAGCGACTTTAAGGGGTATTTTCCTGCTAAATGTGAAAGACTAGTAGCCTCGCAATATATTGGGCATGGAGTCACTAGGAAAACAGAGAAGTGCTACTTTTCTGTAACTGAACAAAAACCCAAAATTTGTTGTCTCAAAGTGAAACAAAGTTGTGCTTGTGCACTTATGGAAATCTGAAAACCTATTTACTTTATGTACAATCTTAACCTTCCTATAAAAGAAAATCTTAAAATGAATCCCATTCACTAGGATTGGGAGAATCTCTCCATCAAGCCTGGATAGTTGAAAAGCATTGGCCTCTTTGCAACTGGTAATGATATAAGGGTCACTCCACATGGCATCAAACTTGGAATGCCTACATAGTTTAGCTCTATTTATATCTCATTTAAGAACCAGGTCACCCTCTTTGAAGACTCTATGAGTATCCCTCTTGTCAAAAATCTTCTTGACCTATTGTTGGTTTTTTTCAACCGTATGCATAGCTTGTTGTCTTATTTATTTTAGTTCCATTACCTCTTCCAATCTGATTGTCATAGTATCACCTTTAGCTAGCTCCAAGTGATGAAATAACTTGAGAGAGGGAAATTCCAGGGAAAGAGAAACTCTTGACTCTCTTCCATAAACTAAAATGAAGGGTGAGTTACCAATGGGTCTCTTGGGTGTAATTTTTCCAGTCCACAAGATTGTCCTTAACTTGGTGTTCAAAGCCCTCTGATTGTCTTCTATTGTCCTCCTTATGATCCTTATAAGATTTTTATTAGAGGATTCAACTAGACCATTTCCTTGGGGATAATAATTTAAATAAGTCTTCAAGTATATGTCATGTTCAACTACCCAAGACTTGATATGAGCTCCAGCCAAAGACTTAGCATTATCTGAAATGATATTGGAAGGAGTGTCAAATATGGTTGTAGTTCCATCAAGAAATTCCACCACTGAAGACTCTATAGCATCCCTCGAGGCTACTACCTTTGTCCATCTTGTAAAGTAATATGTGGCATCCAAGATCCATTTATGACCAGATCTAGATGGTGGGTTTATTGGACCAATAAAATCCAAACCCCATTATGTAAAAGGTTGGTCTGATTGAATATGATGAAGAGGAAGGACATCAAATCTTTCTTTTCCTAAAAATAAGGCACAACTCTTACATTTTATTACCCATTGATGAGAATCTTTGAATAATGTCAGCCAATAGTAACCAATCCTCATTATCTTCATAGTTGTTAATCTTGCTAAGAAATGACCACCTGAAGGGCCATCATGAAATTCCTTGAGCAACCTATTAATCTGATTTAAATTTATGCATCTTAGTAAGACTCCATTGAAATATTTTATAAATAAAATACCATCTACTAAGACATAAGGGACAGACTGCAATCTGAATTATCTCCTCTTGGATTTGTTTAATCCTTGTGGATATCTTCCTTTTGTTAGGAAATTAGTCATGTCACCCAACCAATTAATCTAATTTTCATTCCCAGTTGGTTGTTCATCTTGTAAAATAAGGCCAGCTTATTTAGGTGTCTCAAAAGATGAGACCATTTGATCACATAGGCCTTTTCCTCTCGCAAGCTTGGTGATCTTTATTTCAATGTCATATTCTATGACTTTGGTGATCCATCCAACTCATTTCTCACTAATATCCTTATTTAAAATAAAGCCTTTTACACTTGCATCTGGGACCAAGGGTTGGATCTTATTATTAGAAAATAAATGTCTAAATTTTTTGAGAGATCTTATCCCATAAATAACTAGTTTCTCCACATACTTGTATCTCCCTCATAATATTTAATTCCCTCACTAAAGAAAGCAATGGGATGTTCCAAATTTTCTGAATTTAGCCATTTTATAACAATCGATATGCTAGATTCTCCTCCAAGGGTATAGAGGATATAATCCTTGTCAAATTAGGACTGACAAGAGTATGAAAATATGTGATTTATGTTTTAATCTCCTCAAAACTTGTCTTTCCCTCCTTGGTCCATTTGAATTCTATATTCTTCTTCAACATACATGTAAAAGGTTTAACCATAGTGGCAAGATTAGGGATAAACCTTCTTACAAAATTAATCCTACCAAGAAAACTTTGTAGTCCTTTCTTGTGACTAAGAAGTGGAAAATAAATAATAAAAATCAGTCTCTTTGGATCTATAGTCAAGTCATCCTTTGATATAATGTGTCCTAAAAATTTTCCCTAATTAGTGGCAAACACAAATTTGTTGGGATTCGAAGACACGCCATATTCTCTGTATTTGATAAATACTTATTTCAAATTATCAAGGTGATCTGTTGCATACTTGGAGTAGTCATTTATATCATCAAGATATATCAGTACAAATTCTGCCAATACACCCTCAAAGGCCATTTCTATTTCCTTTTGGAAGGTGGCACCTACATTAGTTAGCCCAAATGGAATTTTACAATAAGCATAGGTGTCTCATTTAGTGGTAAATGTTGTCTTGTATTGGTTTGATTCTTGAACTAAGATTTGGTTATAACCTGAATAGCCCTCTAGAAAAGAAAACCATTCTGAACCACTAACTATAGACACAATCTGCTCCATGGAAGGAAGGGGGTCATGATCCTTAAGGGAAGCCTTATTAAGGCCTCTAAATTCCACACATAATTTGTTTTTTCCATTCTTATTTCTTACATGAACAAGATTAGCTACCCAAGAAAATTTCTTAATATGAAAAATTATATTAGCCTCTATGAGTTTGGGCACTTCTTTTCTCATTAAGGGTTGTGTATGAGGAATTCTTCTATCTGTTGGGAACAAGCTCAAACATAAAACATTAGCGGGTTAGCATATATAATCAATTCAAAATGATATGAAAGAGCAAGCAAACAACAAAGAATACCAAATAACATCAGATTGAGCCAAAACAAGTAAGCACCCTATTTAACTTGTTTGATTTGCTCATTTTTAATGGATGTGGGTGTGCTCTCTCAAACACACAAAATAAAATGATCCCCAATGCAAATGCAATATTGAAACAAATGAATCAATTCAAGAACTAGCATAAGGAACTAGTCTCAAATCCTTCAAGTGATAATATAAACTAGCTATGAAGATGATATGCATGAACAAGATTAAAGCTAAGATTCATTCACCAAATGAAAGCCTAACATGTGATATCTATGTGAATTAAGCTTAAAGACATGAGCATGAAAACTAGCAATGAACTTCTAAAGTAATTCTAACATAATAACAATGCAAATTTAGAGATGAAAAATGAAGAGGAGAAGGCCTCTATTTATAGAATTTTGGAGGAGGAGAAGAAGGCTTGGATGATGTGGCATCCACATAAGAGCCACATAAGGGACACATAGGCTTGAGGGGATGGCCAATTTTGAGTCAAATATAGCACTTAATATTTAGTGGCTCAAGATTCCAAGTGGGGGGGACAAAGGAATAAAGAGATTTTAAGAGGAATGGGTGGCCATTTTGGACACATGGGCTTGGAAGGGATGGTTATTTTGGAGTCAAATATAGCAATAAATATTGAGTGGCTCAATAATTCCAAGTGGGGGACAAAGGAGTAAATATCCTTTAAGAGGAATGGGTGGCCATTTTGGACACATGGGCTTGGAAGGGATGGCTATTTTGGAGTCAAACATAGCATCAAATGTTTGAGTGGCTCAAGATTTTCAAGTGGGGAGACAAACTTGTAAGAGGAATTTAAGAGGAATGGATGACCTTTTTGGAGATAATTTCCCCATGTGGGTGAGCATTCCATTAGACTTAAAAAGGTTAGGAATCACCCTTTAAGTATAATTAAAGGGAAGTTAGGTAGGGAAACATGTTTAGAGGATGAGATGATGGGAGTAGAGTAGGAATAGGGTACGTCTCTAGGTTGGATTAAAAGGTTTCTAGCTAGGGCTTAGATTGTAATCCAAATTAAATTTGGATAAATCATGGTTTAGAAGAATTAGGAATAAGGGGGGATTTTAATAAATATAAATTTATTAAAAAGGGGATTTTTGTGAGACAAATGTATTTAAATAAAATACATTAGAATAGTATTTAAACTATTGATAAATACCAATTATGAAACTATTTAATTGATTGAATTAAATAGTTAGAGGAATAAGAGGGAATTTAATATTAATATTTTTGGACGTCTACAAGGGTTCAATCTTAGGATTGATTGGTCTCTATTTTTGTCTAACTAGTTTTGCATCATAATTTAACTCTATGGTATGTTGAGACAAGCTTGGGTTAAACCCCTTTAATTCTTCATATGTCTAAGCAATAAAATCATTGAATTCTTGACATAAATAAATGAAAACTTCTTTTTTAGTCTCAGAGTACACCTTTCACAAATTAAGAGTCTTTCCATCAACAATGGTGGTGGGTTTGTAGTCATCTTTCTTTGCAACTAGGTTGAGACCTTTGTTTATTTCTTGATCATCAAAGTTAAAGATACCCTCCAAGGTGACTACACCCCTAGGTAGCTTATTAGAATTGAGCCTCATAATCTAATCTCCATATTGGCTTTGTAACTTGGACTGATTTTTACCAGAGAATTATGCTTCATGTTGTAGAAAATTGACAATATGCAAACCAGAATCGAAGACTTGCCAATTTGTACAATTATCTGGGACAATAGGCCTTACAACAAGTCTGATATGTTGTTCCTTCATGTCTGCAATGTGCTCTGGTATGTCATAATGAGAACCAACTATTGCAAGTGTCCATCAACATGTTTGTTCTAATTTGTTGGAACTTTCTGAATGTTGAAAGCTTGAAAAGCCTCAAGTAGATCCCAAACCCTATGTTTGTATTATTTTAGGAGGTTTTTCTTTGTGACAATATGATTTCTAATTTGATTAACAACCAACTCACTATCTCCAAAGACTTGTAAGGATTTAATACCTTTTCTCTATGCAAATTGCAAACCTTGGACCAAGGCTTCATATTCAGCTATAGTGTTAGTGTAGCTGAATTGAAGTCTATATAAAAAGTAGTATTTCTCCAAATTTGGAGAAATAGGAATTACACTAGCACCTGAACCATTCTTATTCCTTGATCCATCAAAGAACATGATCCACAATCCATTAGCATCTTCTTGTTCTTTCATGAGATTGGGAATAGGAGCATCCTCCTCATGTATGTAGTAAGTTCCAAGGCTTGTTCCTTTAGCATCTTGTACTGAATCAAATAGAAAATCATTAGCCCACTCATCAAAAAGATAATTTAGAGCCTCTATTAAGAGACCAGAAGACTCATGAACTATGCATTCCTCTTCCTCTTCATGGAGTTTATAATTCATGTTCATGGGGTTGGGTGTGTAAGGTTCTATATGATTAAGATCCAATGGCTTTGCTTTGATAGAATACTTGGTTCCATATCTGGTCCTAAAGAACATGTAGGACCAATCAGATGTAATATATGCACCTATTTTAGTAGTGAAGTCCCTAGAAAGGCAAAGGGATAAGTGAGAAGGGAGGTCAATGACTAATATGTCTTATATGATAGTGCAACTAGAGCATGCATGCAAGGCCAACCTGACATATTTTAATATTCCCACCATTTGAACATGAGTACCATCTGGTTGGACAACTCCTTTAGTCACAGGCTTATACTCAATGCCAATAAGTTCAACTACCTTCTTTGGCATGACTGAGCTACTCGCTCCAAAGTCTATCATACAATTATGAACTAATTTATCTCTTATAATAAAAGAGAGATAAAAGAGGGAAAGCTTATCTTTCTTGCATGTATTTTCTTCCTTTATTGGTTGCACAAAAATTTCTACTCTATTTGATGTTCTACTTGTTGTTGCAATTGTTGTTGTTGGTCCTCCTTTAATCTGTATAGTTTTTAACTCTTTATGTAATAATTCCAACTGAGATGGCATTGTGAGGACATCCCATATAGGGACATTGATATTAGCCTATTAATATGATCTAAAATATTAAGAGGAGTACTTTCTGATTTGGTAGGACCTTTAATAACAATAGGGTCTGACTTTTTAATTGGAACATCCTGAGGCTCCCTTGGATTCTTGTTGCTCTGATTAGTATGCTGATTTTGTACTGGGGTAGCGGAATCATATTGTACAACTACTCTTGTAGGAGGTCCAATAGTTGATGAAGTTGAAGCTTGATTAGATGGAGAAGGTGAAGCACTCTCCACTACTCTCCTCTTGCTTCTAGTATTATGATTTATGCCATCATTGATGTCATGATTGGCACCACAGTATTCTTCTGACTGATAATTTATAAGAATAAAATCCCTTTGTGGTTGTGGTTGAAATCCAAAATTGGGATGATTTGTATCCTACTATTGTTCTATTTTTGTTGGTTCAACTTGTGTGGTTAAAGCTTGACAAGATTCTACCCTTTGTAAAACATAATGCTCAAAAACTCAATTGCAAGTAGTACACTGCTCTTGTTCTTGAACAAAATTTTTTTGAGTAGGAACAAGAGTTCTCACTATATTTGTATTTACATTTGAGGGGGGAGAATTATTCCAAGACCTATTTTGGTTCCATGAACCTCATCCTTGATTTAGAGGCCTATTGAGTGAAGCATTTTGGGGTTAGGACTGATAAGGTTTACTACCTTGAGCTTTCTGTCTCTCTAGAGTCACCACCTTGTTCCCAATACTTTTCATTTGATGACTAACATCCTACTTCATATTTTTCAATCCAAGACCTAAGCCTTGTATCTTCTATACTACTGTACTACTTGAAGATGTTGAACTCGATGGAGCAACAATAAGAGGTTGACTTGTAGTTGTAATAGGTATAGAAGCCACTATAGGTTGATGTGTAGGTGCTTCTAAAAACAAAGACATTCGGGTCCTTTGAGATAACTTTCCTCCTTGGATTAGACAAATCTCTACCCTCATATCCATATCATATGCAGTTGGTAAGGTATCTCCACCCATTGTCTGTAACATGGCATAAATATCACTATTGAAAGCTCTAATACAATACAATAAAACATTACCAGGAGAAGTATTTATTGAAGTGGGTATTCTATCCCATGTATTTTTGAATCTATAGTTTAAATCTATCATGAACTCATGAGGTGCTCTTTTAATTGTAGTTAGCTACTCCAAAAGTGATAGGTGATCACTTTTATCTTTAAAAATTTTTCATAGCCTCTCACCTAACTCATCCCGATTGTGGATATAGTTATGTGGAAATCCTCTATACCACTGCAAAGCCTTTCCTTTTAGTGATGATGCCAAAAGTCTAAAAACAACATCATCCTTTCTAATACCTTGCATATTGCAGATATTTGAAACTTCCTAATTGGGGAAATGGAAGTTTCACCAGTGAGATCTAGTAAACACTTAAGCGCAAACACTGGTATATTGTTTCTTTATACTAGTTTAGATTAAAGGTAGAAAAAATATAATTTCTAGGGACAACACTATGAAATAATGGTCTATTCAATTGAGTAGATGGGGTCCTAGGTTGTGTTCTTATCACAGGAGGAGTAGAAAGAGATCTAGTTGGTATAGGTGTTGCTTCTGAACTCCTAAATGGTGATAGAGAAGGTCTACTTTTCCTTCTTCTAGAATTTAAAAATGAAAGTTGAACAAACTAAAAATTAACTCTAGAAGATGTCCTTTTTTGTATCCTGGGCATGAATTGTAGCAATATGGTCCATGAACCAAGATGTAGAGATGGAGTCGCTAAGTACTTGATTTTGAGCCTCTTGAAGGCTTGGATGCTAAGAGTAGTATTATCTCCTCAGTACAAAAGTTTAAATCCTTTTTTTGAAACCAACAAACTAGTTGGTTTCTTCTCTTAAGCTTGAATGAAATCTAGTCCCATCGGGCATGCCAAAAACTATTGTCACAAAAGTTTGCACCCTTTCCTAGATGGTGGTTAGCGACCTAGGAAACCTATGAAACATGGAAATAATCTATCAATGTGGGACTTTTTTAATGAGACTGAATCTCCAGAGAAGACTAACTTCTTTTATAATTAGGGCACACCTAAAATCTAATGACTTGAGGGAAAAGGGAGAAGGATATGTTGAAAGGGAAATGCAGAAAGGAAAATCGTGATGCACCAGATTGAATATTTGATCTACTATTTCTAATGATCACACTTAGCTTCAAAAGAACTCACAAATCTACACTACTTTATGTATTTATCAGCCTTAGCACAAGAATGAAAGTCAAGAACCATTACAACCAGGAAAAGAATATAGGTATTCACTTAACAAGATTGACTGATTGAGATTAACATAGTCATATAGTGTTGTAGATGATGAAATACATCTAAATAATAAGGCAAAATGACTACACAAGCTTATTTATATTGAAAATAGGTAAATAATAACAACTTCTATTGAAATCAGTTGATTTCTTTATCAAGGCGAGTTATTTATCCTTCACAGATGATCTCAATTCTACTATCCAACTTAATGGATTTATTACAATTAGTTGATCTTCTGGTGTTAATAACTAATAAGGTGATTTGGCCTCAATACATTACGGGTAATAAATTAACAGTGGCTATCCAAAAATATAACTTATGGGCAGGCTGTGCATTTTTTGGGGGGTTTATTTCCTTTCCAAACCCTACTGGCCAAACATGAACATATGATCATGTATGAAAGTATTAAAAGGGCACTGGAAAAACATAGCTTCCGGATTGTTAAATCGACTTTGCAAGTTGTAGAAAGATGTTTGGGGAATGAATGTGAGGGAAATATAAGTCAAACTATTAATGCCATATTTGATTTATTAGGTAGTCCAAACATTTCACCATGCCAGAGTATCCAGATGAAGTCTTCTACAAATAGAGTTTTATTGCCTCCTCTCTTGTCGACGATTCCAGACTTAAATTTGCCAACACCAGATAATAATACACCGTGTGTAAGGAGTGATGTACAATCTAGTTTGGTTATGCAACATCCTGAGGCTTGGCAGATTGAAAACGATGGATGGGTCACAGAAGTTCACATTGAACCTCCAGTTGGGTGGGAAAAATTGTGGGGAGCTCTGCACCATTAGAAAAATATTCATCCTAGCGACTCACAGGACATGGATGAATGATGATGTGGATGTCAAAGTTTTCTAATTTTTGTTTACTTTTGGGTATGTTTTTGGACACACAGCATATTATAATGACATTTTGGGTTGGGAACTAGGTAATTGTCTGTCGATTGCTAAATGTGATAGACTATAGTTAGCTATTTGTGGGCCAATTGGTATTTACAAATGCCTTCATAGGTTAGATATGTATTAAATCTGTATATACAGATTTGGATTCGATTAGGAAAGTTTAATGTTTTATTACATGTAATGGACAAGGATATTGAGTTTTCTTACTCGTTCTTTCCTGATTGAGTCCTCAAACCAGTATAT
>MU227940.1:7021754-7033320 GCA_018584345.1 Thuja plicata | reverse complement strand
TCAGGACCTCTTTGATGTATTTGGACTATGTAATGAAAATACCTTCACTTTGTTGAATGATCTGTAGACCAAGAAAGAACTTGATCTCTCCAAACATAGACATCTCAAACTCTTTTCTCATCTCATTGGCAAATAACTTTCATAGCATATCATTGCCTCCAAATATGATGTCATCAACAAATATTTCAGCAATCAAAGTGTTAGCATCAATATCTTCTTTCAAATAAAGATCACTGTTTTCACTAGTCCTTATGAATCCAATACTTATTAGATAGGAATGAAGTCGTTCATACCAGGCTCTGGGGGCTTGTATTAATCCATAGAAGGCTTTGTGAAGTTTAAATACCATGTTCTTCTTGTTTGGATCTACAAACCCTTCTGGTTGTTCAATGTATACCTCTTCTTCAAGTATTCCATTTAGGAATGTTGACTTGACATCCATTTGATATACTTTGAATCCTTTGTATGCAATATAAGCAAGTATTATTCTTAGTCCTTCTAGCCTAGAAATGGCTGCAAAGGTTTCTCCATAGTCTATACCTTCCTCTTGTGCATACCCCTTGTATACTAGTCTTACTTTGTTCCTTGTGACTTCTCCATTCTTGTTCAGCTTATTCCTGAATATCCATTTAGTACCGATGACATTATTGTCATCTGGTCTTGGCACAAGTGACCATGTTTTTTTCTTCTCAATCTGTTCAATCTCATCATTCATAGCACTTATCCATTCTTCATTATCTAGTGCAGCATTGACATATTTTGGCTCAAACTCACAAATTAAGCAATTTGAGTTTAAAGACTTACTTCTTGTTCTTGTACCAACTTTCTTATCTCCTATGATCTGGTCCTCTGGATGGTTTCTTCTTACATATCTTGGAAGTACAGGTACAGCTCTTTGTGTATCATCTTGATCTTCATTACCTTGCACATTATTTTGATCATTATCTTGACTGTCGGTAACAACATTCTGATCGTCAGTTGCAACATTCTGTTGTTCTGGAATTAAGCACTGTTGCTCGGGTAGAGTTATGGGTTCTTCACAATATACAAACTTGTTGTAGTCTTTTGGTTCTTTTGTGCTTTCCAGCTCATTCTTTTCTACAAATTCATCAATCTTCACATTTGCACTTTCAAATATTTTGTTAGAAGCCTTGATTAGACATTTAAAAGCTTTGCTCTTGGTAGAATACCCTAAAAAAATACCTTCATCACTTTTGGCGTCAAGCTTTCCATTTCTATCATCCTTTAAGACATAACATTGACTACCAAATATTTTTAAGTAACTTACAATGGGTTTTTTACCATACCATAGCTCATAAGGAGTCTTCTTTGTGTCCTTCAATTGTACTTTGTTAAGTGTATAAATAGCAGTTTTGATAGTTTCCCTCCAAAAGATTTGGGTGATGTCCTTCTCTATCATCAGTGTTCTTTCACAATCAACCATTGATCTATTTCTTCTCTCAGCAATCCCATTTTTCTATGGTGTTCCTTGTGCAGAAACCTGTCTTTTTATACCATGCTCATTACAGAAATTAGTGAATTCATTTAATATAAATTCTCCTCCTCTATCTGATCTTAAACATTTTAGATCCTTACCACTTTGCTTTTATACCATATCTTTATACCATTTAAACATCTTGAATGCTTCATATTTTTCTTTTTGAAACATGACTGTCATCATTCTAGAGTAATCATCAACAAAGAGAATAAAATATTTATCTCTGTAATAACTCTTTGTCCTCATAGGTCCACATAAATCAGTATGGACTAATTCTAAAATATCATCAGATGTATGGGGTTTGCTTTTGAAACTAGACTTTGTCATTTTACCTCTTTGACAATTTTTGCACATGATGTTGTCTGGCTTTGTCATCGTTGGTAAGCCTCTTACACTTATTTTTCTGCTTATTTTCATCATGTTGTCAAAATTCACATGACACAATCTTTTGTGTCACAACCATATGTCTTTGTTTCTAGTCATTAAGAAAGTGGGATTAGTATCATTCAAATAGAATAAGCTACCTTTAGTCTGTTCACCGGTACTAATCAGTTTTCCTGATTCATTGAAGATCTTTGCCTTCTTGTTTTCAAATGCTACTCTGTGACCTGAATTATTCAGTTGAGACACACTCAACAGATTATAATTCAATCCTTTTACCCAATAAGTATTTTCACATTTAATTAGGTTATTCAACATTATTGTTCCTTTACCTTCAACTGGACAAGGTGTATCATTTCCCATTCTTACTATACCACCATTATAATATTCAAAAGTGTTAAAATTTTCTTTGTCACCAGTCATATGGTGAGTGCAGCCACTATCTATAATCTAGATATCATTCTTACTAAATTTAGATATGAGTGTAGTTTCTTCATACCTTTCATCTTCATCTAAATCATCCTTCACAGCTACAAATACTATCTCGATGTCATCATCAGGTTCGGTGTCAGTATCTTCATATTTGCAAGTAGCTAGGTAGCTAGCATTCTTGCCTTTATCCTTGTAGTCTCAGGTATCCGTTCTTTCTGATTGTCGGTAACTTCTGTCATATTTCTTCTCAAAAGATCTGTCATCACTTTTGTCATCTTTTCTTTTGTTAGGACATCTTGCAGCAAAGTGTTCAATCTCTTTACAATTAAAGCATACAAGTGGTAACTTGCCTTTGTATTTACCTTTGCCTCTCTGTATTCTTTTGGTCATAAGTGCTTCTATTTCATCTACATCTTTTTCTTCACTTTCACTTTCACTGTCCCTTCTAGATGAGCATCTATGATATGATTTGCTTATTTTCATAGAAGACTTAAATGCAGACTCTAAACTTGGTAAGACACTATTGTCAAAGTTATTCATCTCAAATGAAATCAGTCTACCAGTTAATCTATCAAGAGTAACTATATTGTTTTCTAATGCTCTCATTTCTTGAATAGCAAAGACTCTAATAGCATATAAAAGCAATAAGGTTCTTAAGATTTTACTTACCACTGTTTCCTCTTCAAGTGTACCTCCAACACCTCATATAGCATTGACTACTTTTATTCTTGTGCTGTACTGTGTGATGTTTTCTCCTTCTTTCATTCTGAGATCATCAAAATTTCCTCTAAGGCTTTCTGCCTTGGCTCTCAGAACATTTGTATCACCTCCATGTACAAGCTTCAGTCTGTCCCACATTTTCTTTGTAGTTGTGCAACCTTTGACATCTTCAAATTCAGCATCGGAGAGAGAGGAAGAAAGCTCTATAACCATGCAGTTATGCTTATGCTTCACTCTCAATTGATCTACTGTCAATGGTCCTATAGGCAACACATATTCAGTATCTAAGTATTGAGTAACATCATTACCAATACCTGATAAGTGGAGTCTTATCCTTCTTTGCCATAAAGTAAAGTTGTCTTTGTTCAACTTGGGCACATCTCGTATGTTCATCTTTTGATCTTTACTTATTTCTTGAAACCTTCCTTCTAAGCACACAAGCTCTGATACCAATTGTTAGTAATAACTGAGAAGGGGGGGGTGAATCAGTAGCCTCAAAAACTTATCTTTTAATCTTTAACTACTAATCAATACACCTCGGATTATTAAGTCCCTACAAGATGTATGCCATGAAATAATTCTAATAATTTATTGTTTGTCGGTTTACCTTATCTGTCCTTATTCTCCTTGATAACTGATAAGTAGCAAAACTTATTTACCGATACTCAGTAAATATGCAAAGTATACCAATCAATCCATAAATGCATATGTGAAATGTAAAACAATAAAGTAATAAACCATACATAAATAACACATAGATTTTAACATGGAAACCCTGTTAAGGGAAAAACCACTGGGACCGGTACCCCAAATTTTCACTCTTCTGAAGTGAGCACTATTAGGATCCAACCCTGTTAAAGGTTACAAACACACTGTTAAGTGCGACCTTGTCAGAGGATTTTACACATAGAGGTTTTCACTTAGTATCTGGCATTTATTTTTCTACCATCCTTGAATCAGCCTCCTTCTTAGACTGTCAATAGGCTTTAGAAAAATCTTGCGACCATCCTTGAATCAACCTTCTTCTTATGTTGTCAATAGGCTTTATGCAATTTCAATGCTACTTTCATGAATCGACCTTTTTGGAAATCTGTTAGGATATACCTCAATTATAAAAGATGGTTAAGTCCTACCCTGTTAAGAGACTTGATGCTTCAATGGTTAAACTAAAACATTATGACTTGTTTCTAATGCAACTTGAATTGTAGATTTTCAGATCTATTTAAGTATAATACCTCTCTAATTAATGTATCAATTCAACTCTTTGTGCTCTACACTTTATGCTCTGTGATGCTGTGCTTCACTGTTCGTCGGTGTCTGTAGAATTTCGTAGCTCTCCTTCAGCTTGATTGATCAGGACTATATGAAGTTATCCTTCATCAATTTCTCTTCAATATCCTCTTTCTATTCACTCCCCTTTTGTGTATGTGATTTCTTGTGATTTTGGAAATGAATTATGCTTGTCTCTTATATAGACATGATATTCCTTTATTCTTGATTCTTGATTCTTGATTCTTGATTCTTGGTGTGAGAAACAATCCAGCCAATCTGATTTATGGATTTAAATCCTAATTTATCTCATAGTTATCTTCTTGCCAACTGTATAAATAATCTTTAAATCAATTACTTAACTCTGGGCGAATAAAACAAATAAAACAACAAGTTAAGTCTATCTTTAAGCTCTGCCAGCTAGATATTTTGTCATTTTCTGAACTCTTTGTTCTATTGGTCAATTCTGTAGTTAGTCATCGGTGACAACTGCCAGTTTTGTTAGTGTAACTCTAGCTAGCTTTAGGATCTTTGTCAGTCGGGCATCATTGGATTTTGCTAACGGGCAACTTTATTTTCAGCTCGTCGAGCATCCTGTGATTTTGCTTCATCTGGCAACTCTGGCTTATGTTCATCGGGTATCACTGTGACTTTTTCTTTGCCTTTACCAATGGTGTGCACTCTGTCGATGTTGTCTGTCACTTAGTGAATACTTGACTTTTATGCATTGCTGAAAGTATAATCTCTGTTTCATTAATTCTCTAAAGTCTTTGGCATTATGTACATGACCGTACATATGATATTAAGTTGACATCAATGACAATACAAACCATTAACTGATTTAATGTCTTGCATCATCTTCAACTTAACATTATCAAACATTCAATCAGTTATATGTCATCAACCACATCCCGATCAGGTTTCTAAATTTCAAATAACCTGATCGGGTTATGAAAAGCAAAAAGTACTTCAAAACTCGATCGGGTTTTGAAGAAGTAAAACTTTCTCCATAACCCGAGCGGGTTTTGAAGAAACTAAAATAGGCTTTACTTTGGAATCCATAACTTCCACATATGGAGTCTGATTGACTCCTTTCAAAAAGCATAGGAAATATATTGAGATGATCTAACACATTATTAACCTATGATCATCTTTAGGCATCAACATTTATTCTTCCATCCATTTGAATCAAGTAAGGTATAAAATAGGCACTCATTATTACCCATACATGCAACGTATAGGAAAATCAGTATGCTCTCTCTCTCTCAATATGAGAGAGAGAGAGATGTTAGAGTAATTAGGTAGTTTCATTACTCTTTTTTCACTTAAGTTGTCTCTTAGGTGCATATAATTAATATTTTATATTAGTTATATTGTGCAACCTAGTTTTTCTATTTAGAGTTTGTTCACTTTTATAGGCTGAACTTTGTAATGTTTCTTTCATAACTTAGGGAATAATATTTTGACTCTTCTTTCGAGCATCTTTGAGTTCTAATTTTTCATTCTCGTTCTTCTTATCTGTAACAGGTTATTTGCATGCAGGTGTATTTGGGTTCTGTGGATTTGCATTTGTCAAATCCTACATGGTATCAGAGCTTCCCTACTGCTTCCTGGTCGGAGGGTTTTTTGAAGACGTGATTCACAGCCAATAGTGGAAAAGTTTCTTCTCTCTAGAGGATTTTGGGCTTGCTCTTCAGATCTGGTATTCTTTATAGGGCTTGCCAAAATGGTCTCCACCATTGCGCTCAGAAGGCCTGGGAGAGTCAAAATACATATAAAGTTGGCCATATTTGGCCACAATAGCATCTAGGGATCTTTCTCGCCATTCAAGGCCATACGACACATTTTCTGAGGAAAAAACATTAAAAAAAAGGTTTTTTAAAAGGTTTTGAGCGTAGGCAAAATGCGCTACCAACGCGCCACCCGTGTGCAGCCAATGCGTCGCCCGTGCCCCGCCCTAGCCGGTGCGCTACCCCTGCACAGCCCGGTATCTGCTATGGCCCCAACTCCACCTGGCCACCACTGCAACACCACCCAGGAGTGGCCGCACCACCATAGTGCCACCACTGAGCCACCACCCGGAGCCGCCACCCGCGTGCCATCTGCTGACATCACCTTCCCGGTGCTGCAAATTTTTTCCAATGGCCGATATCCACTTTCTGGCAATGACATCATGTTGATGTCAATGACAGGCTGGTGACAGTCTGATAGCCATCAAATTATTTGCAGTGCCTGGCGATGGTCATTTGACCGTCAAAATTTTTCCTATCTCTGGTTTTTTCCAGAGAACTATTCTTCGGAGGAGTAGTCAGTTATTTGGCCATAACTTGAGCATACAGTGTCTATTTTTGAAAAATAAAACATCATCGAAAAGGTGTTTCTGAGCCGAACACAATGGTGCTAGTCTTGATTTCTGATTTGACCATTTGATCCCTCATTTTTGACATTGAAGATGAGACTTCTGTTTCCTCGATCTCTGCATCTAGCGTCCAGGTTTTCTTCTCACTTTTCATGCTTTTAGTAATTTTTTATTTGCTATACAGGGGATAGAATCATACATTATGGGGGGGTGCTTTTTCTTTTTGTCATTTCATTTCAGAAAATGACCCTTCTACTTCCATCTTTTTCTTCTCTCAATGTCGGACACCTCTATGGCCCAGCTGACACCACATAATTACTATTAGAGTAGTCTAGTATAGCTAATAATTAAATCAGTTAATTATTAGTCTATCTACTCTTTGCTTAAGTTACTTAGGCAACTTTCTATTTCTTTCGAGTTTCCCTTTTAGGGTTTCGGTATCCTTTATAAGGAATCACCGCTTTGCATTTCAACACAGAGATTGTATTTTGTAATTCATTAGTGTTAATAGAAGCTTTTTTCTTTCATAATGGATTTCCAGTCTCTGCCTTTTTGGCCTCCTTAGTTTCTTTCTTCTGTCTTATGTTTCTTGCTTCTTCTCGTGACAGGTTTGCATGCAGGTGATCTTGGGTGAAGTTGCATTTATCAACTTTTACATGGTATCAGACCTCGCCTGCAGCCGGCTGTTCGTGTTTTGTTGAAGCATTTCAGTCACAGAGGGTTTTAGAGTTTTTTCAGTGTTTTTTATCGTGTTTCAGGGACAAGCTTTGGTTATGGTCACTTTGGGCTCAAACGAACATTGTCATTGAGCTCAGAGGACCCCAAAACCCTAGAAACAACATAAAATTCATCCATTTTGGACTACTAGGCTCTGAGGCAAAAAAAATTTAGTTTTTGTGCCATACAGCACAAAAATCGAGGCAAAAATTTAAAAAAAAAATTAAAAAAACCTTAATTTTACAAGGTTTTTTGTTTATTGTTTACCGTGGGCTTTGTTATTTGTAAGGGCACCGCCGCGCCACCGCTCTGGCTCCTCCGGTAGCGGCTCCGCTCGGCCCCCCGGCCCGCTCTGCCGCTCCGCGGCACTCTGCATACTCAGCGGCCCCGCCGCCGCCCGCTGCCCTCCAGCCTCCCCCGCCGCCCACCACCCCGCGGCCCCCCGCCGGCTCCTCAGCCTCCGCCGACCTCCTCTGCACTCAGCGAAACCCCCGCTCCACTGGCGCTCTCCACCCGCGCCCACCGCTCCCCGGTGGCGCATTTTGTTTTGCCACCGGTGGTCTTTTTACCAGCCCCCGCGGGCTTATGATGCTATCTACGCGGTCCTATGGAGGACCAGGGGCTGCAGCCCAGCCCCTAGCGCATGCCATGCGCCCGAGGGCCCAAATTTTTTAGCCCCTGGGGCTCATTTGTAACCTTTTTTAGTTTTTTGGGGGTACCTAGGCCTTTTTTGCTCTATCTTGAGCATACAGGGGTCTTTTTCTGACTTCCATATACCGTCGAAAAGCTCTTTCCAAAAACTTTCCGATGATGGGGGTTAGGGTTTTGGGTTTTTCCGTTTCAACAGCATTTTTTTCTGTTGAAGTCTGATGTCTTTTTTTTGCCTTCTGGGAGTCATATCTGGCTCATCCGGACTCTGTTTTTGGC
Source organism: Thuja plicata (assembly GCA_018584345.1). Classification (NCBI taxonomy): domain Eukaryota; kingdom Viridiplantae; phylum Streptophyta; class Pinopsida; order Cupressales; family Cupressaceae; genus Thuja; species Thuja plicata. Next base: position 7,025,017 of record MU227940.1, on the reverse strand, counting down.
AAACAAGATATCGTTGAAAAGCTGGTTCAGTGTACTATTCAGTTGCAGGGTTATTTTTTCTAGATTCTACTCCAGTTTTCTCTCCTCTGAGTTTGGCAGTTTATGCCCTCTGGTGGATTGCTTGGTTCTACAGGTCCTGGGATCTCTTCTTCTGATATCATAGTTCACTCTTCTTTCTGACATCTGAGCTTGTATGCTCCTTCTGATACATTTTTTATTCTATAAACACACTGAGATAAAGTGCCTACTTCTGCATTTCTGAGATCTTGTACACCTTGTACAGTTGTAGTACTTGCACTCTATTATAAAGTGCCATGGGGGGTTATGATGCTTTTGCCACTTTAGGCGCATCCACTTTTGTCAAGTGAGCATACCTTCCAGGACATTAGCCCATGCTGTGTGTCGGTGACACCGCCCTTTATCCTGTGTGTGTGCTTCTGTTGCACTGTTGGTGTTCCTGGTTCTTCTTCTGTAGATATTTCTGAAATTGCATTTCAGTGTTCCTGTCACCTCTCCCAGTTCAACATTATGGGGGGGTTCACCTGTTGGTTCTATTGCTTCCTGGTTTGATTGATCAGCTCTTCAGACATTTGTCTTCTCTACCTGGTCATGCACTTTAGTGGGGGTTCCAGCAGTCTCTTCTGACAGAGTTTTCAGTTCATGCTTCGGAGATGCTTCCTACTCTTTCTTGTTCCTTTCTCTGGGACACTTTTCCCTAGATTGAAGGCTCAGTTTCCTTCATCTAGTTTGCTTTCTTGTTTTGGGTACCTGATCAGGCCTAGTTGCTGGGACCCATCTTTCCTGCTTTCTGCAGTAGTTTAGCTATTTTGCTTCTCCCTAAGTTACACTTAAGGGGGGTGTTAGAGTAGTCTAGTATAGCTAATAATTAAATCAGTTAATTATTAGTCTATCTACTCTTTACTTAAGTTACTTAGGCAGCTTTCTATTTCTTTCGAGTTTCCCTTTTAGGGTTTCAGTATCCTTTATAAGGAATCACCGCTTTGCATTTCAACACAGAGATTGTATTTTGTAATTCATTAGTGTTAATAGAAGCTTTTTTCTGTCACAATGGATTTCCAGTCTCTGCCTTTTTGGCCTCCTTAGTTTCTTTCTTCTGTCTTCTATTTCTTGCTTCTTCTCGTGACAGGTTTGCATGCAGGTGATCTTGGGTGAAGTTGCATTTATCAACTTCTACAATTACCACACCTGAAAAGCACACATGACCAGGATACTCATGTCATGTGGCCTATGGTCATGTCTGGATGAGAACCAACCTATTCTGCAGTGTCCTTTTGAGGCTCTTCAACACAGAAATAAAATAGATGAAGCCATGGGCTTACTGGCACTAAATGTTTCTGACAGTCTCCTATTTCACCTAGAGAATTTGAACACTCCTCGGGCTATGTGGAACAAGTTTGCAGTTTTGTTTGGCATAGTTAATGAGTTTAGGGCACTTCAGCTTGATGCAGAGTTGACATCCTTGTCTCCTGATAGTTTTTCCACCATTGAGGACTTCTTGATGAAGTTCAATTCTCTCCGTTCAATTTTACAGGGATGTGGGAAGACCAAGTCAGATAATGAGTGTATTTTTTTTATACTCTCAAAGCTTCGTGGATAGTTTGTGATCTTCTCCTCCACCTATTCCACTATGGTTTCTTTGGGCCCTCAACACACTATGACTTCCTTTGAGACCTTCTGTGATCGATTGACTCGAGAGCAGTCAAAGATTCAACAGCTAGTTCTTCTGGCTCTATGAGCCATGCTTTGGTTGCCCACTCATCTAAATGGAAGCTGGAGCAGAAAAAGGCACCACCATCTACTCCTCAGAAGGAGAAATCAAAGACTAACAAACCCTCATGTTCCTATTTTTAGAAGGGAACTCATGATGAGTCACTTTGCTATCAGAAGAAGTTTGATGGCTATGAGAAACATATTGTGGCTTTGCAAGCTCTCCTTCAGAAGAGCACTATTTCCTCTCCATCCTCTTCTGGCTCACAGGGGTCTACTTTTCAATCTTCTACCACATCTTCTTTAGCTAGACAGGATCTTGGAAAGGGTCATGCATTCCGGGCTTCTTCTGCATCCCCTTCACAGGTCCCTTGGATACTGGATTCAGGTGCTTCTCACCATATGGCATCTTCTCTGGAAATATTCTCTTCTCTTGAGGCTTCTCCTATTCCTCACATTCTCATGGGGAACAACACTATTATGACAGTCTATGGGAAAGGTTTTGTAAGCATTTAGGATGGCACATTCAATGATGTATTATATGTTCCATCTCTATCTGCAAACCTTCTTCCGATTCATCAGATTACTCTCAGTGGGTCAAGGAAGACAGTTGAGTTCATGACAGATTCAGCCCTCATCAGGGATAGTGTGATAGGAGGCATTGTTGCTATAGGGATAGTTGATCATTCCACCCGTCTCTATACCTTCACACATTTTGGTCCACCATCTCCATTATTGTAGCTCAGCTCTCCTCTTCCACGAGAGCATCATGTGGTGCAGTCAGGTCACTTGAACCTCTGTGTTGTTCCTGAGACCACTCTTGTGACTGCCACACCACATCTTATTGAGGTTTCTTCTCTTTAGAAGGACTCTTCCTTAGCACTGCTAGACCCTCTAGCTCCATTCATTGAGCCACCAGGTGTAGTTGTTGAGGATTCTACAAAGGACACTCGTCTCCTCTCTCATGATAGTGTCAGCACACCTGTCATACCACTTGCATTGGGGATTCCATTTTAGGATCCTCGTGTCTACTCCTTTGAGCATCAACTCGGCCTTCCAGTGACACCCCATATTTCGAGATTACTTCTTCACTGCTCACTGTCTTTCACTCCTTTGCATTGGAGTCACAGTGGTTTGTTCATTGATCCAGGGGTTCTTTCATTCTGGGGGGGCTTTGGAGCCTCGACCCTCTCTCTCGGGGGGGTTGGCAGCACGCATTGTACTCATGGCTTTGAGAGAGTCTCTTGAAGTCATTCTTTGTCTTTTGCTTGCTTTTATATCTCTTTTTGGAGAGGAGTTTTTCCCACTGGGTTTTCTCCTTTGTCTCTGGTTTACAGAGATTTCCTTGTATTGGGTACCTGATCAGGCCTTGTTGCTGGGACCCACTTTTCCTGCTTTCATAGTTGTGCTAGGTTAGCTTACCTCCTGAGCTTCGCTTAAGGGGGGGTGTTAGAGTAATTAGGTAGTTTCATTACTCTTTTTTCACTTAAGTTGTCTCTTAGGTGCATATAATTAATATTTTATATTAATTATAT
>MU227940.1:6978254-6990989 GCA_018584345.1 Thuja plicata | reverse complement strand
TCATCTTTTATAGCTTAAATGCATGCTTATTTCATCATTTAGCTTGTTTTCAATTAAAATCCTTCATGCTAGAATAGTATTGGTCACTGATTTATAGCATATTCTGAGGGCTAAATATGTTATTTATTANNCTCTTTCTAGTTAGAAGGCAATAGGCCGATATTAGTGGTTTTTGAATGTTTTATCTAACCATTTATACTAATGCAATGACCTATTGAGTGTTTGTGTTGATCTAACAGGTACCCAAATACACACACACAATTGGAATTTCTTTGGGTCAATATGTAATATGTATTGAAATATAACGAATCTCAACTATATCATCTCCTTCATAAAGCTACACTTAATTAGATGAACTTTTTACTTTTTAGCTACACTAGATGATCCTACCTCATTTTCCTTAAGAAATATTGTCATTGAGAAGTATATTACCACACAATTGCTTATAAGAGGATGTCTTAATATGATTACATAGTCACATGCACACTTTTGTGCTAAGTTTGACTCCTTCCCTAATATTGATCCACATAATCTAATCCCACTTTCAAAAGCCTATATATATCTAAACTTATCCTAACCCTATTTACACCAATTCCTCTACATTCCACTAGTTTATTATCTTACACTTGCACATTAATTTATAATCTTGAGATTCTATATTCCTTATTTTAAGACATTTCGTAGCATGTAGGGGTGACCTCTCTTAGCATTGATCCATAAATTTTGAATTTTAAAATTTATAATTATTGACTTCCTATCATTTCCTCATTACTACTATGTGTGACGATTCACCATCTAATGATATTTGACTCTTAATGCCATATTTCTAATACACTTCTCTAAATATATTATATTGTGATGAATACCAAAATGATGATAATACCATATTCATATTGTGTGATATGAAATACTTGAAAATTAGAATATAACAGATATTTTATTTTCAATTAATTTATAGATACCGTCAAATGTGCCTTTGGACGGTGCATGGGCCTTTTCCTTTACTATTAGTTAGGTAGTGGACTCGCATTTTAAAATTAAAAAAAAAAAATCATTCCTCTTGTTTCCGAGGGTTTACGAGGCAGATGAACAATTGATGAGTCTGGTCATTTCTAAGCTTGCACAGCTCTCTTCCCCTTGCCCAGCCAGAACCATGGAGATACATTCCTCATTGTCACTACAAAATTTACTAATAGCTTTTACATCAGTGGGACTTCTTTGTGGACTGTGATGAATGGACTGAGACGGGCCTTGAATTTCTACGATGGATTCCAGTTTCTTCACTGCTTCCCTCATAGTGGGTCTCTCGGCGCCCAATTTCTTAAGGCAACTCAAGGCCAAACCTAAGAACTCCCCAAGCCCTGTAAGGTTCTCATGTCTTAAGTCAGGATCCATTACCTCCTCTCGCAAGCATGCTATACCTCCACTTTCCAAGGCTTCTTCCACCAGTCGAACTATGTGTTTCCTTCCTTCAATGGGAGGGCGTGCTGTAATCAGCTCCAGCAAAACAATGCCAAAACTATACACATCGCTTTTCTCACTGAGCTGCTGGGTCATGTAGTATTCTGGATCCAAGTAACCCTGCACCACATATAATAACACAATGTGTAAGTGACAGTCTTCAAATTGGTTGCGTGACTGACGCAATTTTAGCAGGTTTGTCCCTATTGTGTAGATAATTCCTTTCTACTTTTCTGTTTTTGTTCTATGAACCCTGGAGACAGAGTTGAGTGCTTGTCCTGTTTACTTTCATAGCTCTATTGACAAATTTTGGTCATTTGTTGATGTTAATATAATTAATTCCTTGAAGATGATGAAAGATGTATCGTATTTTCATCCAATTGTAATCAGATGCTATGTAAAGGAGGCTTTTATTGTTGAGCTTTTCTATTTATAGTCCTCCTATCTATTTTGAGCTGATCAACTCTATTCATATGAGGAAACTGCTACATTTCTTTTTCTTTCCTTGTTTCTTTACTGATTGATTAATGGTTAATTTATAATTTGAAGGCCTACATACCAGTGTTCCTTTGACTTGACTTGAGATTGGGCTTTTGTCTCCAGCATCCACACCATCGGGAACCAACTTGGACAGACCAAAATCTGCAACCTTGGCATTCAGATTTTCATCCAGCAATATATTACTAGACTTGACATCTCTGTGTATAATTGGTGGATTGGCAAGCTCATGCAGATAGTTCAATCCTTTGGCAGAATCCAAAGCTATTTGAAGTCTTATTGGCCAGTCCAGTTTAAATTCACCTGACATTGAAATAATGGATTTTATCATCGTCTTCAATAAATTTAGACTAGAAACACAAATTTAAAATACATTTTCTTGTAGGACAGTTTCTCTTACAACTAAAACTTGATCTAGAAAATCATTTCAACTCACAAAATATAATTGTTCAAATAGAAAAGCAATATACGAGTGGTGATCTTGTTCTTTTGTGGCGTGTTGTCATCTGTTTTGAAATTCCTTATGTGGGGTGTAGTGATTTGTTTTATTGTTTTGCCTCTTGATGTTCCTTGCTGATCTTGGTTGATGTTGGTTGTTTTTTCCTTCTTTGTTAAGAGCTTAACCCTTCCGATTCATAACTCTGACCAAAAGCATTCACCATAAAAAAACAAATAAAATTAGTATAATAATATGCCGAGTCGTTATGATCCTTGTATCAAAACCTCATAGAATCATGCTCTGATAATCTAGCACAGCCTCATAAGAATTGTCCACTTGTATAGCAGGTCAGCATGACATCCTGCTTATTGACTATTGAGTGGTACAGAGCCTTCCTTATAGAAAAGCAGATGGAGTTACAAGTGAGCATGTGGATGTGTGAAATTCAGTTCAGCTTAGTTTAGTTACAATCAATCCACAAAAGGTCAGTTCATTACAACGAGAGTTAACTGACAGCTATTTTAATTGATTACAAAGTTGGAACTTGGAAACAAACTTACGGCGTGGAAAATGAAGGGCTACATTTTCTATATTTTTCAATGGGGGGTATTTGACATGGTTGTGGAACTGCTGCCAATAGGATTATATAAATAACTCCTTGTAGTAAAGCTTGAGAGCAGTTTTATAGATTTCTGATTTTCATCAAGAATGTCGATTCAGTCAAGCTTTATGTAGTCACCTTTTAAAGGTAAAATTTATAGTTTTACGCTTCTGCTGCAGCCCCAGATTTCTGATTTTCATCAAGAATGTCGATTCAGTCAAGCTTTATGTAGTCACCTTTTAACGGTAAAATTTATAGTTTTACGCTTCTGCTGCAGCCCCTTGAGATGCCCCATTGCAAGACTGTTATGTACATTCGATTTGTTGTACATGCCTTTCATACTACATAATGTAACCGCCAAATCTTCCCTTGGCAGGGAAAGTTTGGTAACAGCAGATTAATTAGGAGCGCTCCAGCTTTCTTCAGTTTATTTCTTTTTTAAGCTGTTCGGTATGTTGTTTTTCTTGGTTAGCTGTCAGTTATAACTTATGACAGTCCTATTTTGGGTTGCTTTCTCCTTTTTTGAGGGGAATTTTTGGTTCTTTAGGGAGGGAGAGTTTTAAAGGCAAAATAAGGTGTTTTCTTGCCAGTGGATGCTACAGAATTTGGTGGTTTTAATATCAATGAATTCTCTTTTGTGTTGCTGCTCTTCTAATATAGTTCTCCTTATGTATCATGAAGATAATGACCCTGGATTCTTTTTCGATAGACAGTTTTGATTAGACTGTTTAGTTGTTTGTTTATTTTTTAGCAGCTGAGTGTTCTATGAGATTCTTAAACAGGAGCTGAGCAGCGTTTTAGAGATTTGTTTGCAGAAGACATAGGTCTAATCTGCATTAATTTTGGACCTTGGTATCAGAGCACTTAACAATGGCCCATAGGGTAGTCTTTGTGAATTGGGGTGTGTTGTGAGGTTTTCACACCACCGCTCCATTGCAAATGGGGACCCCCTCTTTTGCTGCTAGGTCTAGGTAGTAGAGGGATGTAGGAAGCCTCCTTAGAGAGTCAAATGGGAAAATTGAGCAAAAATGACAATATTTGACTAAGTGTCAAAAATTGAGAAAAATTGGCTGTGTCAAAATGGAGAAAATTTGGCTATGTCTGGAAGTCAGAAATAAAAGAAAAAATTTGAGCTAGAGGAGAGTAAATTTGCCTAAGTATGGAGTGAGATGAAGCACCTCTTTGTCTCAAGGATGGGGTGGATGAGGCCTCTCCTCATCTCAAATAAGGGTAGACGAAGCCTCTCCTCATCTCATGATTGAATAAAGGAAGAAAGAGATAAGGCATGAGTTCGATCCTAGTAGGAAGAGCCTAAAATTCAAATCCAAGGGCCCAAAACTCTAAGGAATAGGTTCTCCTCGCTAAAGTTTGTAGCCTTGGGCCCAAAAATAACATTTGAAAGGCAATGGAAGGGAAAGATCAATTTTAATGACATTAGTTGGGATGGAAATTAATTTCAAATTAAGATAAGACCCAAATTTGCCTCGATTTTGCAAATTGAAAATGGGTTTTAAATTGAGATGAGATTAATTTACCTCGAATTTGCAAAACCAAAATGGGTTTTAAACTGATATGAGATTAAATTTACCTCAATTTCGCAAAATATGGATTGATTTTAAATATGAATTAATTAACTCATCCATTGTGGCATTGAATTTATCCAAATGGCATCAATTTTAACAAATGGGCAATTGAAATTAATGGAAAATAAATCATAAATGACAATAAATTAAATATTTCCCAATCAACTTGAAGTTGTAAAGGGGGCATGTATTGAATGAATTATTCCCAGGTCCCCGATTTTGCAAAAAATATCAATCAATTACAACCAAAGGGGAGCCGATTCAAATTGATTTATTCAAGGAGTCTTTTAATTTAAATAATTAGCATCAATTTTAAATAAGGAAAATAACAATTTTTTTTAAAAATGATGTTGATTAATATTGGCTGCAAATCAATTTGAAGATAAGAGATGAAATTTCCATTTGCATTACCCAATTAAATTTTGTTATTGAAAATTAAAATAGCAAGTTTGTGATGATTTTCTAAGTCTTGCTTACTTGATAGGTTGAAATTATCATTTAAAATTTCACAATTATTTATAAGTGGTGGTTTGCCTTGCAGGTTAAAGAATGATGAGGTGACAGCCATATTCTCAACCAATGATTATGTGCCAAGTGTCCTAATGGAAGAGTTTCATCATATTGTGTCTAGATTCATTAAATCTGCAAAGAGAGAAAAGAGATAAAGAAAAGAATATTCTTAGAGATGACTTGGTGTAAATACAAGTAGCCTCATCTTATTGGTTCATTAAATGGTGGCTTTGTTTACAAGTTTATTCTTCTACAAGCTTCTACCTAACCTCTCTTCTCATTGGCCCACAAAATATTGTAATTATTTCATTGACCCATTTGTTGGTGCATCTTATCAAGTGGTTATGCCTAATCTATTTTCTTATTGGCCCTTGGAAAACAATGTAATTTTTCTATTGGCCGACATGGTGGTGCTTAACTGTAATTGGACGGGCATTTAATATTTGTAGCCATGGTTATGGAAACCCTAATTAGGGCTTATGTGGTTTAATCTTGGCTACTGATTTCAAATCAATCCTGGCCATTCATTGTACTTGAAGCCTCATATAAAGGCTTGCTCACATCATTTGCAAAAGGGAGTGATGTTGGAGAATTGTTGCCAAAGTACTACCAAAATTGTTCTTTATTCATTGTTGTGCTTGCATGGTGGATATATATGATCATTTTGGAGTATTTCATGGTTCTTTGCATCTCTCACTTAGATTAGGATTTCATTTCATGTCGAATAGAAGTAGCTTAGTTGGATGAAAGAAATTGTGGATGTTTTCTTTCGTTTGACTCGAACAAAACTAGGCCACTAGCCTCTTGCTGATGGAAAGAGCGCCTTGTGTGGTAAGCTAGTGATTTCTTTTAACTTCAATTGATATCTAATCTTTAGTTTGCATCCATTAATGGAATTGAAGATGAGATATTTATATGAAAATCATTTGAGTATACCTTAGAAGCTTGCACTAGGTGGGTGGAAGTCACTGATAAAACTGCATCTAGTAGGGTCCAAGTCTCCCATGCTTCCTTCCATTCGTAGTTAGAAGTAGAAGTAGAAGTTAAGTTTAAGTTTAAGTTGAAGGAGAATTGGAAATCACACTATATTTTTCATTGCACATTGTGAAGCTAAATCTTTAGAAGTGCAAGAAAGTTGATATCCATTGATTGAACAACGTAAGTCCCCTAAGTGATTACCGACAAATCACATTATTTCACTGAGCGAGTATCCACAATTGAAGGGAACCTTGAAGTCATTTCATGATCTTACTTTGCAAGCTTAGCATGAGAGATGACCTTATTCAAGAGAGGAATTGAGTATCTAAGTGTTTCACTTTGAAACATTGGGGTATTTGATTCTGCATGTTGTAGTGGAACAAAACTCACATCAACAAAGTGGAAGGGACAGGGGAAATGCAAGCCTTTGTAGGAATGTTGCTAATGTTTTATACCCTATGGAGAGACTTATTGAAGCCTTAAAAAGTCAAAGTTCTAAGATAAAGGTTGAAATTTCTGATTTTAAAAGTGAGCTCAATCCAGATGCATTTCTAGATTGGCTCCAATTATTGGAGAAATACTTTGAAACAAACAATAATGATGAGGACAATGCGAAAAGAGTAAAAATTGCTGCATCCAAGTTGAAGTTGCATGCAGCCTTGTGGTGGAAGAATGTGTAGATTTCAAGATGGAAACAAGGAAAAGATGAGATTAGATTTTGCCCTAAGATGCTAAAATATTTGAGAGCTCGATTTTTGCCCTTTGATTATCAATAAAAATTGTTTAAAGAAATCCAAAATTTGAAACAAAAAGGTTAGTTAGTACAGGTTTACATTGAGCAGTTCACGAGGCTTCAAATTCTAACAGATGTACAAGACAACGGAGGGCAAATAGCTGCTAGGTATGTCAATGGGCTAAAGTTTCAACTTCAAGATGACTCACATTGTTGAAAGTGCCTACAATGGATGAAGCTTATGAATATGCATTAAGGGTAGAAGAGAAACTCTATTGAAAGGGCAAATTTGTGAGTAAGAGAGGTGATAACTACTAGAACAAAGAAAGAGGGAGTTCCTCGAAGCCTACTAAAGGAGAAAACCCAGATAAAAGTGTGAAGCCAAATTTTTGGAGAATAGGAAGCTTCAAAAGTAGAGGATGCAGACAATCACCATCGGGGAAGCGAAAACCCTTGAAGTGTTTTAATTGTGATGAAGTACACACGGCTATAGATTGCCCTCAAAACACCGAATGGGTGATGGTAGCCCAAGAAGAAGAAAAGCCTTGGTCAAAAGAAGTTGATTGGAAGAGGAAAAGTGTTTTCCAAACAAAATACAAATTTAAGGACAAGGTATGTAAGGTGAACATGGATAGTAGGTCTACCAATAATTTGTTGAGATAGAAATGGTTGACAAATTACAACTTGCTTGTGGTCCAAAATCTAACCCCTACAAGACTTTTTGGTTAAAAAAGGATCATATGTACTTGTGGATAAAACTTGTCTCATAGTATTCAAATTGGCCCTTATGAAGATGAATTGCTCTGTGATGGAGTTTTGATGGATGCATGCCATTTGTTGTTGGGCAGGCCTTGGCAATATGATCAAAATATGATCCATCCAGGTGTGGAAATATTACTTATGAGGTGCAACATATTAGAAAGACAACAGTCCTAAAGCCACGGAAAGAGGATCATGCATTTAAAATGGCTGCATTGTCTCTTCTTTCAACCAGCTATAATAAGTTTTGCAATGAGATCAAGGGATCAACTTGTTACTTGTTATGGCCAAAAGAATCAAGAGAGGATCTAACCTCCACTAGAGACGCACAAGTTGCTGAAAGAATATTCTGACATAACTCCAGTGAAGGTACAAGCTGGTTTACCTCCTTCACAAGGTATTGCACACCAGATTGACTTAGTGCCAAGTGCAAGCTTCTTAACCAAGCTGCATATCGATTACCTCCAAAAGAAAATGAAGAAAGGAGAAGGCAGATTTGTGAATTATTAGAAAAGAGGTTCATAAGGGAGAGCATGAGCCCTTGTGCCACACCGTCATTGCTTTCACTGAAAAGGGAGGCAAATGGAAAATTTGTATGGACTCTAGAGCTATCAACAAAATCACGGTAAGTTATCGGTACCCACTTGCTGGAATGGATGACATGTCAGACTGTTTAGTAGGTTCTAAGATTTTTTCCAAGATTGATTAGAAAAGTGGTTATCGTCAAATTTGAAATATCCTTACTAAGATATTTTGTCAACAAGTTCAAATATACATTCAAAACATGATATAATTTGTTCATGAACTTTCCACAGGCTGATCGATGGAAATCTACTGCATAAAAGAGAATTCTAAATAGAAACTAACAAATTGATCATAACCAGAAACTTCAATCACATATGTTAAGTTCGAATGATAATTGCAAAGTGTGGCGTACCCATATTTTCAGACATTCCAGCTTAAAAACTTTGATAATGGATGATAGAAATCAGATCCCAAAGAATCCCTACTGTGCGAACTTCTCCCATAGTTGATGAACGATCTGAAGTTGCACTGATGACAACTTTTTACTTGACGCAGGGAAACTTCTCACTTAATTCCAACCGTATAACCATGCGGTTATCTATGCCACCTTCTGAATCAACCAACTAATGATTGTAGACCTAAACTACATCCCGGTTGCTGTCCATAGGGGTTTCGTCCTATTCCTTTGGAATTTATAGGAACTCCACAAGCTCTGAAGAGAGAAAAATCATAATAAAACACAAGCCTTTTCCTTCCTTCGATTTCCATTTATCTCTAGCTGGGCGACTTAAAAAAAATCCCTTTTCTCTCTCTAACATGAATGGCCAATCGATGGAATATTTCTAAATCTACTACTTGAAACCTTGTCGTGAAAGCAACTTATTTGGCCACGGGATAACTTGGGTAGAAAGAAATCGATGCAATTGAAAATGGCGCCCATGCCTTATGACTAAAAAATAGGAACTTAAGTGGTTCATAAAACAATTTGTTCCCCTTTACTAACTCATTGCCTAAGCCTTTGGGAACTTGTTATTGAAATAAGACTTAGCAATTTTATTATTTATTAATAAAGATACTAAGCAAGAGGGGACATTACAGTCTCCCCTTCCCCAAATTGTTGATCTGCAAGCAATCGCAAATTGGGATGCTGCAAGATCTCTTCACCTTCCCATGTTGCATCCTCAATAGGCAACTCCTTCCATTTAATTAGATACTCTCGGACCATCTTGTTCCTCAATTTCCATTCTCTCCAATCAGCGATACCCTCGGGCACTAGTACCAAATTTCCTTCTTCTTCCAAAGGTGGCAGCTTGGGAGATGCAACTGTATGCTGACCCAACGCTTTCTTCAGACAAGAAACATGGAAAATATTATGGATCCTACTTCCTTCTAGAAGTTCCAATTCATATGCAACCTCACCAATCTTCTTAAGGATTTTGTAGGGCCCATAAAATCGTGGCTTTAGTTTTTCCGCACCACTACTCTTCAATGAAGACTGTCTGTATGGTTGTAGATGCAGGAAAACCAATTCTCCCACTTGGAATGTTCTCTCAATTCTATGCATGTCTGCATACGTTTTGTGTTGATTTTGTGCATGCTGGATATTATCTCTTAGTGCCTTTAGAATATCTTGATACCTCTGAATTGTCTCCTTTGCCCGAGGAACCTTACTGTCGTCAAATGGCAGGTTTATGAATGACAAAGCGTCATACCCATACAAGGCTCTGACTGGAGACATGCCAATTGACATATGATAGGTGGTATTGTAACAATACCCGCCTAAATGAAGCCACCTTACCCAAGCACGTTGCTGCCCTAAAACATAGTTCCTAAGGTAACCTCTATCCATTTGTTTACATTTTCTGTCTACCCATCCGTTTGAGGATGGTAACTGGTGCTTGGAGTCAATTTTGTACCTGCCAATCTGAACAACTCCTGCCTAAACATACTGATGAACCTGTTGTCCTGATCACTCACAATGGTCTTAGGTAGATCATGCAACTTGAAAATCTCTCTGAAAAATGATTCAGCAACCTGAGATGCTGAAAAATCGGTAGCAATGACAAAGAAATGAGAATATTTTGTCAACCTGTCCACCACTACGTAGATACAATCTTTCCCTTGCACTCGTAGTAGGCCTGTTATAAAATCCATTGATATCCCTTCCCACTTCTGCTCAGGTATCAAAAGTGGTTGTAGAAGACATGCAGGAACGTGTATTCTAACTTGTTTTGCTAGCAAGTTAGGCACTCTCTAACATGTTGTAACACATCGTCTTTCAATCCCTTCTAGGTAAACCTCTCACGAATTTGGCGATAGGTTTTGAAGAACCTTGGGTGTCCTGCTAAAGGTGCATTGTGTAATGCCCTCAAAATCTTGGCCTTCAACCTGGAATTTGGTACAAGGTAAATTCTATCCTTGTAAAAAATAATACCATCCATTATTGCATATCTGTCATCCTGTACCGTGTCATCAATCAAATCAGAAGCAAATGTATCCTTCACATATTTGGTCGAGAGTTGAGATTTCCAGTTAGCTGAAATCTCAGTGAGAGAGCAAAGTGTTGGTTTCCTAGAAAAGCATCAACCACATTTTTCTTACCCTTTACATGCTCAACATCGAAGTCATAAGCCTGAATCTTGCTACCCACTTTTGTTGCCTCTCATTTAGATCCTTTTTCTCCAAAAAGTACTTGAGACTATTGTGATCTGTCTGAACCACAAATTTGGATCCCACCAGGTATTGTGTAAACTTAGCTAGCGCATGCATAATTCTAGCATCTCCTTATCATATGTGGAATACAGTCTCTCTGGATCTCTGAGTTTCCTGCTCTCGAATGCAATAGGATGTTTGTTTTGCATTCGTACTGCACCAATCCCCTATCCTGAAGCATCACACAAAACAACAAATGGCTGAGTGAAGTCGGGTAATGCTAACACTAGGCATGTGCTCATAACTTCCTTGAGTTTGTCAAATGTAACTAGTGCCTTAGTAGACCACTTGAATGCCCCCTTTTTAGTAAGATCAAGCAATGGTGATGCCAACTGTGAGAACCCATGCACAAATCTCCTGTAGTAGCAACACAACCTCAAGAATCCTCTCAATTTTGATGTGTTTTTTCGGTGGTGGCCAATCCAAGATTGCCTAAAATTTCTCTTGGTGCACTTTTACCCCATCAACTCCAATCACATGTCCTAAGTAAATAATCTCTGTCATACCAAATTCACATTTGGAGGCCTTTGCAAATAATGACTGTGTTTGCATGATACCCAATACTTCATCCAAATGCTGCAAATGTTCATCCCATGTTTGCTGTATATCAGAATGTCATAAAAAAATACCAAAACAAACTTTCACAACTGATCTCGGAAAGTGTGATTCATGCAGGGCTGAAATGTTGTAGGTGCGTTCGTAGGTCCAAAGGGCATGACCAGAAACTTGAAGTGCCCGTAATGGCAACAAAAAGAAGTCTTCTGTATATCTTCTTCTCAGACACTAATCTGAGGATAGCCTGAACGTAGATCAATTTTAGAGAAGAATACTGCCCCGTGTAGCTCATCGATCCTGGGGATGGGGCATCTGTTCTTAATAGTTCTCTTGTTTAGTACCATGTAATCTATGCACATGCGTAATGTTCTATCCTTAACTAGGACAACTAAAGAAGCGAAAGGGCTGGAACTAGGACGTATGTGACCCATTTTCAGCAGCTCCTTGATTGTTTTTTTCAATTTCTTCTTTAAAATGGCGGGGATGCCTATAAGGTGTTGTGATAACCGACTTTGAGCCCTCTTCCAATTCAATCACGTGCTCAAACCCACGATCTAGTGGGCGGCCACGAGGAATATCTCTAAACACGACACTATGCTTAATCAACACTGTCTGGATATCCATGTGATACTTCGGCTCACTGCTAGGAGAAGATTTGTTGGATAAAAAGCACTGAGCTGCCCACTCTGCATCATTATGTCTGAATAAAGCTTCCATTCTTCTGGCTGAGACCACTCGTGGCCCACCATCTTCTATAGCCTTAAGCACTGTTTTCTTTCCATCAACCATAAATTCCAGTTGCATTCGCTTGAAGTCTTGAAGATAACGTTCAAGTGACTCTTGTTAATGTTTGTATAGCTATGGTGAGGGTCATAAGTGTTGACACAGGAGACCACTACACATTTTGTTTGATCATCCTCCCTAGCTAAGAGGGAGTGTTAATGTTTGTAGCTTCAGTCGTATGATCATTAGAATACATATAATATATGTTGATTAATAATAATATAATATATATGTTATATTATTATTAATCATATGAAATTTAATATTCATTATTAGATTATTATATTATTCTTAATTAATAATTGATTGATGAAACATTATAAGATTGATTAAATTATAATTAATGAAAAGAGGCATGTCCTTTCTTATAAATAATAATGAATAGACATGTCCCTTCATGGGACATGTCTCTCCTAGCCTCATTCCCAATATAAATGAAAGAGAGATTGTTGCATTTGGAAAACACATAATATAGAGTGCTATTACATTTGCAGCTATCCTAAAACTTAACATGGTATCAGAGCTAGACTGCAAATGTAAGAGAGTAGTTTGTTGATGGTGAATGTGTGACTATCTCAGAAAATACAGTCTCAGTACA